>JASAND010026498.1:0-18945 GCA_030248195.1 Trissonchulus latispiculum
TTGCATATATGCTTACTTTCTGACCCCACAGTCGCATGCTTCGTGACACTATTGCCGCTGATTATGTCACATTAATAAATATATCTGCTGTGTAATCACGTAATAGACAAGTTTCCTTGCCAAACTTTCACTGGTTGCGTAAGCAGCTGTTTTCTCAGTAAAGCATAAAATCGACGAGTCTTCCGTCCCAGACAAAACTAGTCTGCAGCCAGCCTGGTTTCCAGCTGCAATTACTACACAAAATTCCTCTCCCTGCAAGTGATCAAACTTAGTTTAAAATCAGATTTACCTGATTAGTTGTCACGCTGCCCGCAGGCGCAATCAGCTCAGCTGATTGTGCAAGCGTGCAGCGAACTCTTTTTCTAATTTTTTCCGCCCCGCCCCGCCGCCGCACTTTTCATTACCGTTCTTTTATTCTTGACTTACTATTCTGGAATCAAATATGTTAAATACTAGCATAATACTGGTAGCTAATTTGGTTTAAACATTCAAATGGCGATGGGGCGGTTCAGCATCCTGCAAGCTGCATGAATAACTCAATAACATTTCTGTACCCATAGCTTACTGTTGGCTAACGTATGTATAGCTACGCTACAGCCGCACATCAAGGAACCAGGTGTCACAACTGACAGAGTAAGACTTGTTAAGCATTTGGAATGCCTTAGCAACAGCACCTCGGGAAGGTTCTCTGTCACCGCTGCCATTATTGTTTTTATTTCTTTAAATTTAATAAAAATAACAGTTACGACAAACAGCACTTACTAATAGCACAAGCTAATAGTCATCAATACAAATGCAGATTTACATTTAAATATAGTCTTCAGAGCAATAACAAAGAATATGCCTCAATGCCACAATGCCCCTACACAGCGTAAGGCCTACCATAAGGTTAACGTTACTTACATGAAAATGGTGTAAATACTTACCCAAGCAAGTAAGTATTTGCTTACCCAAGCACGTAAGTATTTACTTCCTCAAGTACGTTGTATTAAATCATGTCTTAAAAGCCTACGCATACTAAAGAGTCAATTTAGACTTCTACATAAAACGGTAATACCTATGGTGAAAGATTTTCTAATTCGCCATCATCATCCACAGGCTCGTCGCCATTGGTGAGCACGTATTCTCATCTATACTTCTGTTCCTCTCAACAGCGGTTTTATACGCATCTATACTTCGGTTCCATACCCTTATCATCCACTAGTTCGTTCTTTTTATCAATTATCTCGTTTATAATTGGATCATTGTCGAAAGCAATAAGCTCAGCAAATTTATTCAACACCAGGCCGTTAATAGATCTTCTGATGCGTGGGCTAAGATCATCAAAGGCTTCTCTGTCTGTTTCTTTGTTTGAGTAACCATCTTCTTTGTACTCCTTTGATATGCGATTATGCGATATTATGCGATATGCGAAGTTAAGCACATCCTGTGTTTTGCTATGGCTTGCTCTTTCAGATCTTGCCAAAAATGTGACAATTTCTCTCTACTAGCACTGCTTTCATTGGTGTCAGTGCTGTCCTCAGTTTCATAGTCTTCTCCGTCAGTTTCTGAAGTATTGCGAGCCCTCAGCTTGTGAGTGTATAAGCTTTGACGATGTCGGTATGCTGTTAAACACTCTGAACACTCATACATGGTGAAGGAGAAGTTACGGTAATGAGTTATATAACAGCATCCCTTTTATTAATTTCTTTCCAACTACTTACGGTAAGCCTTACAACATACTGCGTCAGTACTTACCCATCCCTGACGTAAGTGGCTTCAGCAAATCCTGTAAGTGGTTTACAAATGCTTACGTAAATAAACTTTTTTGTTTGGTGCTTTTGAGCAAAACTCCTTCAGTAAACTTTCGGACCGGGGTTCGCCACATAGACAGACCATTTCACCTCGGCGCGTACTAACTAAGGTCGAATCCGGTCCACAACGTATCCCAACACCCCTCTTAAGTGCTACCACATTTCAATCTATTGCAATGTATTCGCTTACAAGATTTGTTAAAGCTAGTCAGCATCGAATAAATGTTTACCCAGTGGTAATCATTGGTGTATCTGTAATGTAAATGCTTTATGCGGAACTTCAAGTATAGTTTAAATGGTAGGTAGGTTTAAATGGTTTTATAGGTAGAAGTCTAAATTGACTCTTTAGTATGCGTAGGCTTTTAAGACATGATTTAATACAACGTACTTGAGGAAGTAAATACTTACGTGCTTGGGTGAGCAAATACTTACTTGCTTGGGTAAGTACTTACACCATTTTCATGTAAGTAACGTTAACCTTATGGTAGGCCTTACGCTGTACAGGGGCATTGTGGCATTGAGGCATATTCTTTGTTATTGCTCTGAAGACTATATTTAAATGTAAATCTGCATTTGTATTGATGACTATTAGCTTGTGCTATTAGTAAGTGCTGTTTGTCGTAACTGTTATTTTTATTAAAATAAAGAAATAAAAACAATAATGGCAGCGGTGACAGAGAACCTTCCCGAGGTGCTGTTGCTAAGGCATTCCAAATGCTTAACAAGTCTTACTCTGTCAGTTGTGACACCTGGTTCCTTGATGTGCGGCTGTAGCGTAGCTATACATACGTTAGCCAACAGTAAACTATGGGTACAGAAATGTCATTGCGTTATTCATGCAGCTTGCAGGATGCTGAACCGCCCCATCACTTAGGCTGGGGTGATAAATAACTCAATGGCATTTTTGATGCACTTTGAATGTCTAAACCAAATTAGCTACCAGTATTATGCTAGTATTTAAAATATTTGATTCCAGAATAGTAAGTCAAGAATAAAAGAACGGTAATGAGGAGTGCGGCAGCGGGGCGGGGTGGAAAAAATTAGAAAAAGAGCTGCGCTGATTGCGCCTGCGGGCAGTGTGACAGCTAATCAGGTAATCAGGTAAAACTGATTTTAAACTAAGTTTGATCACTTGCAGGGAGAGGAATTTTGTGTAGTAATTGCAGCTGGAAACCAGGCTGGCTGCAGACTAGTTTTGTCTGGGATGGAAGACTCGTCGATTTTATGCTTTATTGAGAAAACAGCTGCTTACGCAACCAGTGAAAGTTTGGCAAGAAAACTTGTCTATTACGTGACTTACACAGCAGAGATATTTATTAATGTGACATAATCAGCGGCAATAGTGTCACGAAGCATGCGACTGTGGGGTCAGAAAGTAAGCATATATGCAATTATTGTAGTGTACAGTCCCGGCCAGAAATAGTGTACCCATTTTCGCGAATATTCGCAATTTCGCGAACGCCATTCGCAGGCTAAGCATATTAAATTTCTGCGAATGCGTGCGAATGGCCTTTAGAAAATGCCTTCGCGAAGGAAACTTAATGTTAAGGCTTCCAGCTGTGAAGCCAATGTGCTTAGATAGAGCCAACTGCTCTTTTAGCAAAGGCTAGTGGTCTTCAAATTGGCCTTGTTTGCAACAGGCGCGCGAATGAAGTGCGAAGGGTCAGAAAGGTCAGCCTTCGCGAATGGCTCTAATTTAATACCTTTAAGCAGGTGCGAAGGCTATTCGCATTCGCGAAGGAAGGGTACACTATTTCTGGCCAGGACTGTATTTGCGAAATAATACATTAATTAGCGTGTCTGAACGTGTCAGACACGTCCACTCCGTTGAAAGTAATGAGATGTCTTGGATGAGTTTAGTGTAAGCATAAAGAAGCTTGTTTTTTATAGTAAAACACAGCTGTTTTATGACTTATTAAACACAGCGGATGCCTTATTAAAGTTAATTTAGTTACTACAGCACGACCAAAAAATGTGTGTACAAATTTCGACCGTTTATAGCAGATCAACCTTTGCAGTAAACCCTAACAATGTATATATTTTTAGAATCCTCAGGAACTCGAGATTTCGAAAATTTGGAAAAATCCGGAATTCCGGGTTTCATTCACGGAAAATCTGAAATTTTTAGTTTTTCGCCCAATTTTTATCGGAACCAAAATGTTGTTTTCACGATCGAATAGAGCTGGCCCCGCTGCATATTTTTGCTCTTAGAAGTTTTTCACGAAAATGCACCCAATTTCCGGAATTCCGGGTTATCAAAGTTTCCGGATTTTAAAAATTTTCTCCAATACCCACAAGATGGGTATCATTCGAAAGCTCTTATCGAGCTGAACAATTTTTGTAATAGAATGAACTCTTGAAAATGCACAGAATTCCGGGAAATCGAGAAAACTGGATTTTCCGGATTTTAAAAATTTTCTCCAATACCCCACAATATGGATATCATTCGAAAGCTCTGGATGAGCTGAACAAATCTTGTAATAGAACCTGCAGTTACCAGACATTGTGGTTTGTCCCCATGCCAGGTAATGTTTTACAGTTAAGTGATTAAAGTAATAGAAACAATAAGGAAGACAGAGTCAAAAGATTATACTCATTTACATTAATTTTCCCTTAATAAACGTAAACCCCATACCATTTCCGACGCAAGAGGACAACACCGTTGCAATGAATAGTTATTTTTTGTTTCGCTGAATTGTAAGTGAATTCCCAAATATTTCGTGGTCTTGATGTTAAAGAAACAAAAGCAAGCTAGACCAGAAAGACTCCAAGAATTACCCATGAGCGATTCTTTTGCAATAATAGGTTGAAAGCTTTATTAACATTTTATTTCTAAATTTCAGATTCAACGCGGAAAAGCTAAAACTGATCGCGAAAGATGTCCCAATTGACAAGGACGAAGATTTTTTCAGCCTATCTGACGGTTTGTCTTCTCTTTTTGGATCGCCTTACCTTTTTCCATACATGAATGCAAGAAAAGAAGTGGAGAAGCGTATCTTTAGCATAGTCCGTGTGGCTGAAAGGTTGGACAAGTACTTACAAGAAAAAAATAAAACTGTACTTGACTTTATTTGGCCATCAAGATATACTTGTGAGGATATTGTGCAGTCATGCAGTGTAGACGGATCAACCATCTTAAGCAGCCCCATTTGCTGCAACAGCTCAGACTGGTATCTTACACATGCTGCTTATTGTGTGGTAATCAAAGGGAGCTTACAGACCATGGCAAGACATTCTGCAGGTATGCATTAGTATATGCTAGGTGCACAAATAAGGGAGCATTTTCGTGGGTTGCTGGACAGCTTGAACTTTGAAGTGCATCCGTTGTGCTAATGAGAAATGAGAAACACTTCATAGCCTTATAACGTTGGAGGGGCAAATATGACTTCAGTGACTTCCTGTAAACCTTGAGCAGCGCCAAGCTTAAATTTTATCAAATTCAACCAATTAGATTAGTTAAGTCCTAAATGTCGATCCTAAAACCTCTTTGAAATTCTAGAAACGTTCCTACCTGGTTGTCAAGGAAGGACAGCCAGCTCGGCTCTATCTGCAACATAGATAGAGAAGGTAAATGACGTAAATGCTGTTTGCATCTCTACGAAGATCCGTGGGCTACTGCAGCCCTCTTTCTGTGCATAGTACAGTCAGAGAGGTTTTGATAAAATTTTCTCTGTCTATGTTGCAGCACAGATAGAGCCGAACTGGCTGCCCTTCTTGGACAACCAGGCAGGAGCTCCAGGGAATAGTTCTCTCTGGGTAAGAGCGCTCACCGCGCCCATTGGCTCTCTCCTGTTTTGGACTAAGGTTTTGCCTTAGTGACTGCAGGCAGGCGTTTTTCGTTATTTCTTTATGATTAATGCTTGTATCCTTCGTAGATCCGCCTGCTAGCCCGTGTTTACATCATTTTCTTCAGGTTAACAATATCAGATATTTTCGAAGCCGGTATGAAGTGGACAAGGTTTTGTCAAATCTGAAATTTGGAAGACTTTAAATATTGATTTAATATTGGAGTTTCTATAATAACGCTCTCATGTGAAAAACCACAGAAGTGGAATTGAAAGGGTAAAAATCAGCCAAGTTTTGAGTTTTTCAACTTTGAAACGCTAGTGCTACTTCAAGTTTGGATAGAAACAGTTTTCGGTGCTTCCATTTTTTGGGGCCGTGTCTGAGGGTGTAACAGTTGTCCAGATTTGAAATCAGAAATAAACCAAAATCTTTGACTAAAGTTAAAAACTAAAAACTATACTTCGAGTATGCGTGTGTGTCTATTACTGAAGTTCCTAATACCAAGAGTACATAATATATAAGAGTGTGACAGCTGGCAGGCTCTCTGTTATCAGCTCAAGGTACATGCTCTGCACGCTAACGGCTGACCCCCCACAAACGTGTACCTGGTGACCCCCCACAAATATGTACCCAGTGCAGCGGCAGTTTTGGAAAATCTATTATCTTAATGAAAGATAATCTCGTAATTGAAATGTGGAAATAACTTCAAGGAAGCTGTCATGGCGTGCCTAGCTCCATCGCTAGTCGGGTAAAAAGAATTGTCGTGAGCGAAAAAGTTTGAAATGTTTCCGTATCCTCTTGTTTATTTCTACAGAATTTAATGTATAGAATTGTTAACCTCCTACTTATTGTCCGAAACTAAACTGGGACTTATTGAGGCGAATCGAATGCCTGCAAAAGCGGGTGTAACTCTTAACCGAAAATAGAAGCTCTATTCTAACTCCTACCTATTAGCAAGTATAAAGGTGCTATTGTTTATTATTAGACTTGCCAATTTAACAAATATACGGATGGTAATATCAATAAGGCTTATTATCTTCGAAATAAACAAATTCCCACATATCGACTATACGACTGTTTGGCTAATTTGGCTAATTATTGACATGGCCGAAGCCGAAGTTCGCACAAAATAGGACTGAACAAATCAACTGGAAGAATTAGAAATACACTTCGCATAGCGAGTATTTGAAAAAATAATTTGAAAAAATAATCTTACTAAAATTTATAGCTTCTCTAACTCTTTCCGCATTTTCTTCTGACTAACATCTTATCTTCCTTTTTAGTCTCAGCTCTAGAATAAGTCTTTCCCTTTGTTGGTCAAATTGATTGAACTATGGTTGAATTTCAATTCTGGTCTCAACTTCAATTTTTAAGAATCAAATACAAAAACGAGAAGCCGAGTTAGTGTCAATGGGCTTGTCGGCCCTGCAATCAGGGCTAACGGTTTGTAGAAACAATTTTTTTGTATTCTCCACTTTGCTACTTTGCTGCATAACGGTTCTTAACTGCGAATTGCAATAGGTAGTAGGGGCCACGTTCCTCTGAGTCCGTTTAACCGCTACATGTAGCCAAACTCGCCAGTAATGGTATGCGCCATCGCAAACTTAGCGGCAAGGAAAAAATTAGTTACATCACTTTGCATTTGCGCGGGCAAAAAAGGAAATTGTTTCTACATCTTTATTTCAACTGACATTGTTTTTCAAGAAGGGTGTTCTAAGAAATGATTCCTGAATCTTATTAAAGTTAAAACTGCCACGCATTTTTAAATGTGAAGGGCAGGGTCGAGTTTGATCGTTTGATTGTGTTATTGATGAATTAGATGGAGTTTGATTGGAGGATTTGATCGGAATTGAGTTAATCTTTTCTCTGTATGTTTGACTGTATGTTATGTATGTATATATGTATGTTCTCTGTATGTTCTCTCACGTTTCAGACTACTCTGATAATTTTCTCGTCTTGACACTGTTTGGCTTATTTTCGACAACTTTCTGTATTCTGCACGTTTTATTATTATTTATTTCGTTTTATTTTGACAGTGTTTGCTAAGCCTAACTGCAATGAATACTTGTATTCGCAATGAACTTGTTTTTGTTTTTGACTATGCAATGATAGTTCACAAAATTTGACCAATGATGTTTTCTGTTTAACTGTGACTGTATTGACTACAATGAGGATTCTCTGTTCATCCTAACTGTTTAGTTTAATTCCATGACTGAAGTGAAGGTTTCATGTATTGTTCTGAAAATGGGAAATTGAGCAATTCCTTTCAATTGTCGATATGCTGGGTTTTGAGCTGATCTTTAATCTTTGGATGTTTTGTCTCTTTCTTTACTAAGGCGCATGAACCGCCTTGAATGTGTGGGCCAAAAGTATTAAGCAATTTGATTAATCTTTTCATAAACCTGCAAAACAAGGAAGTTAATTCTGATTGATGGAAATTGCTCTTTGTGAAGGGATTTGGGCGGTTTCTGTATGCTCAATTTATTAACTTAATGGGTTTGTTTTTGTCGAATTCGGGACTC
Organism: Trissonchulus latispiculum; assembly: GCA_030248195.1. Lineage (NCBI taxonomy): Eukaryota > Metazoa > Nematoda > Enoplea > Enoplida > Ironidae > Trissonchulus > Trissonchulus latispiculum. Next base: position 8,102 of record JASAND010026498.1, read on the forward strand.
TAAGGGACCACCTGAAACCCCAGGTAATCCCATCAATCAAAAAGAAGGCTACCGTTTAAAAGACATCAAAGAACTTCTGGAGGAAGCCGCTGGGTCATAGAGGGAATGACGTGAAGTACCGTAAGACACACATTCACACACACATATACACTACACAAACGAGGCGTGGCTTGCCATCTACGTCATGACTTGATTGACACGAAGGGAGTTCCCGGCCTGACGTCATAACACAGTCAGTCTTGGTGCAGTAGTGAACAAGGTTGGTCGGTTGTCCATTTTGTCGGGTTGGCAGTTTTGTTTTTGTGGCCGTGGTACCCTTGACGTATTTGTTGGCTCAGGGAAGAGCATAATCGGATTATGTGTTGTTTATGCCAGCATTTGACCAGACTCCAACCTAACTCTCCAAACTGGTAATTGCTCTTTCAGTGTTATCTTATCCAGCGGAATCGGTATTCACGTCTTCTGCTCTCTAGTCCAGCGATTCTTCACAGGAGGTAAGGGTTCAGATACAGTCGCAGTCATTCAAATCAAGTACAAAATATCGAATCAAGTTGAATCCAATTGAGCTTCTATTATTGCAATTCAATTGTGTAATGAGGCGGCGTGACGTCAGTCCTCTGAAAATATTATGTGTGTATGTTTGAATTTATTTTGGATTGAAATAGTATTAGAAAGATTATTTTGAAAGTAATTTGTAATGTTAGAAATTTGTATTGAAATTGTGTTTTGAAATTTGTTTGAAATTTATGTGTGAAAGTCTCTTGCTTGAGTTTTATGCGCCTATGTGTAAATTACGTATATGTGTGTCAGCCAGCCTAGCCAATAGGTGGCGCTGTTGAGACGTCTATTTTCTCTCGAAGCCTCTCCCAGCATCTCTCTTTCTAAAGGGGGTCTCAAATTCATCCAATCAAATTCTTCCACGCTCCTTCAAAAACCAGCCTTGTCTAGACGTCTCACTTTTATTCAGTCTAGTGTTTTGTCTTTAACCTGTGCGGCCGTGTACTTTGCTCTGCGCTCCCCTAAATTAGCCCATATTTGCTGTGCTTTATCTTATCTTTTAACAGTCTAAAGTGGGTACCACTTTAGACTTACTGTCGCTCCAGGGTGATCCCTGTTGAGCTAGACTTTCATTAATTATTATTTGTTGGTAACTTCACAGTTTTTATTGCTATCTATTTCCTCAAAGTTCTATGATGTTTTTAAAAATTTCTCTGATAGTTTAGGTCTGAATCTTTATTAGGAATCTTGTCTAAGTTCTCTTGTTTGGTAGAAAGTTATTTTGTGCTTTGTATTTTACTCTCTATTGTCAACTTACTATTTAGTTAGGCCTATTTTTCTGCACTGTATTTGTATCTAAATTTTGTACGCCACTTTCGGGGTTCGCCCCAATATCAAGCATAATTTTTAAGTAAATGTGGTCTCATTTTCAGGCCATTTTAGGGTGTCTTTTCTAGTTAGGTTTTTGTATTAGAATTGTATAGTCGGTAGGTAAGGCTTTTCTGTGACTTATTGGGTAGGTAGATAGACTTTTTAAGTGTGTACTTTTTAGCAAATTTGGGGTAGAGTCTAAATAAATTGAGTCTTTGCTCTCCATCGGCGGTTAAACTCCGTTCGGTAGGTTACACTTAGGTATTTTGGCGAGGTTAGTTAGGTCGACTGGAACTACATCTCCTCCAGGTTCGACGTTCTCATTGTGCACAGTTTCCCACTCGTAAAGTTTGGTTGTTCGTACACTTCCAACTTTACAATTGGTCTATTTTTTATATAATTGTATCGCTTGTATGATAATTGATATTTTTGTTATAAGTTGATAATTTTGGAAAGCGCTCTTTGATATTATTCTGTACATTTGGATATTGATTAAAAAACCTGGAAAATTGGTACATCTCTTCGGTTGTTTTGTACTTAGCATTACGTCATTGAAGGGATTTGAGCTACTGCTACGATAGCTACTTTAGTGTCGGGAACGGATTTGAGAACTGGGTGAACCACTGGATTACTGACGAAAACCCAGTTTAAGTAGGACGCAGGAGCAGATCTCAAAGTTTAGTGAGTGACCTGCTCTTGACAAGGTAGTCAGGACCTGATCTTGACTGTGATCAGTGAGGTTCCTGAAGACTCTATTCAAATCAATTAAACCGGTTGCTACAGCATTGTTTTGTGTTGGTAATTGCTTACCTATTATTCAGTCTGTATTTGTACTAGTCAGGAAGGTCAGATTGGGTTGGTGCTTAAGTTTGTGGCCCCTGACCTTTTGAACTTAAGTTTAAACGTTAAATTGGAGGCATTAATCTACTGTAACTAGAGCAGGGGCAAGTGGGAGATCTTTCAAATCTGAATTCACCAGCGCTAGAACAAACCTTTCTTCACATAAATAATTAAATTGTATTTAAATATGTGAAAGGTTGAAATCAGGATCTGAAAGATGTGAAGAAAAGTGTCCAGGGCGGGGATCGAACCGCCGAGCTTTGTATCTGTAGTCGAGCGCTCTACCACTGAGCCACATCCCCGGACGTTGAGAATGGTTTATGGCACTGATTTCAACCTTTCAAAGTTGCTGATATTTAACATACTCCCCTTGCTAATTGAAATTCGGCCTCGAATTTCCAGGAATTGCAGGTCGGGTCCTCAAATCCAAGTACCATGTGGTCTAAGGGCGGCTCCCCGGCTGCCTCCTAACCCGAGGCCATATTATACTTCATTCTTCTTCAAAGCCGGGAGCCTTTATACCAATTAAAAAACCATATAACCATATCAACAACCCTTAGCACCACGAGGACCACCATATTATAAACCAAACCAATTATCTCAAGGACCTGCAATTCCACCATTCCCAGGCATCTTAAACGACTTCACTTCCTCAGAGCGGTAAGGATACGGTACGGTCGCCAAATGTGAAAGGTTGAAATCAGGATCTGAAAGATGTGAAGAAAAGTGTCCAGGGCGGGGATCGAACCGCCGAGCTTTGTATCTGTAGTCGAGCGCTCTACCACTGAGCCACATCCCCGGACGTTGAGAATGGTTTATGGCACTGATTTCAACCTTTCAAAGTTGCTGATATTTAACAAATATATGTAATTGCATTAGCTAGCTGGAAATAGATCATATCCCCTTGAAATAAAGGTGATGTTTTTCAGGGTTGCAGCTAGCACTTACTCACAAAAGAGATGGACATTTTCACTTCATCTTACCTGCAAATAAAGGTTTTATAGCCACTTTTCTTAATGCCGAAGGAAGAAAGTCTAAACCCCTTCATTTGCTTTTTGGGAGCTTTAATAAGTGGACACTGCAAAACATGAAACATAAAAGAGTCAACTCCAAGGAAAAGCCACGCGCTACTAATCACAAGATTGGATACGAGGGATGTAAGATAAAATGTGCTGCAGCAATGATTGCGAAAGCATTTAAATCAGATTGTGAAAAATGTTTGCTGCCCATTCTGGTCAATGCCAGCCAGGAGAATTTGCATGACAGAAGGCCTTGTGGAGTTGTCGACGGTCTGATGTGCTACGCCGTTAGCTATACCAGAATGCAAGAGTCGGCTATTCATCAATATATCAGCTCCTGTCATCAGTCCGGTCCAATTGACTGTGAAGGAACAGAACTTCAGATGTCATGGTCTGCGTCAGCGTTAGTAGCTTAATTTCCTTCGTAGACAGTCTGATGACGAAGCCAGCCTGATATACCAACGTTTTTAATGTTTTGATGAACAATTTTTTAAAAAGATTTCTTAAGCTTGGATTTCTAGACCACAGCACACAATAGAGTAGAGACAGAACTTTTCCAGCAGTTATGACTAGCATCTATCAAACGATTTTGAGTACACAAACTTAGCAAGATTCCGCAGACACTTGTTGGCTGGGTTTGCGCTTATAAATTTTCCACGGAATGGCACTCTATCGGCAGGAATCCTGGTGTCTAAGTTCTCCTGTTTTATAATTCCATGGAAAATCTCTCATGGAGCCGGCAACTGGCCAACTGTTCATTTAACTGTGAAGTTTTATACATCTATATTACATATGAAATGCATCTATCAAAAGATTTTGAGTACACAAACCTAGCAAGATTCCGCAGGCACTGGTGGGCTGGGTTTAGGCTTATACGTTTCTATATAACTTTTGGCCATTGAATATAGGGCCTTTTCCCCACTACGCAAACCGTGCCGCTAAGCAAACTGAAAGCACCTCTAGGCAAACTCTGAGTGCCGCTAGGCAAACCATGAGTACCTTTAGGCAAACCAATAGTGTCGGTAGGCAAGCCCTATCCAAGGTGAGATTTTCAAATGTTGGGAACACCAAACTCAGCCATGACAAATAACTTGATTAAGATAGAATTCCACTTCTCACTCACTTTGAAATGCCGTATATATGCTTAAGGGGGGGCCCATTTATGTCCCATTTTTCTACTTTCTCCGATCTCGCTGATTTTTACATATTTTATTGTCCAAACGGTATATTTTAACTTGAGTTTAAGGTTAAAGTCGTAAGTCTTGCGGTTGTCGAGTAATTTCACCTCAAAGTTGAGGATTCTTGTGTTAAACCTAGACTGTGAAAAAGTTGTCATTTTCCGCATGCGCCAAAAAATCTCCCGACAAAAATTATGAATCTGGACAAATCTTACATTAAAATAATGCTTAAATGATGAACTGAGTTATCTTGGAATTAGAATTCAAATTTAGGCCTTTAAAATTTTTTAATTAATTTTTGAAGGATTAGAATTTCACATAATGCTAAAATCGTGTGAAGTTTTCATCCTTCAGGATCCTTAAGTGCCGTAATGTGTGACTTAATTATACATCCGCCGCGATGGCCTAGTGGTAAGGTGTTCGACTAAAGATCTTACGGTCCAGGCTCGAACCCCCGCTGCCACAAGACCTTCGCAAATCCCGTTGAGCAAGGGACTAAGCACATGTCGGTTCGCCGTGGGCTCCAGCCAACCCAGATGTCTATCCTTAACTGGTCGGTAAATGGGTACCTCTGCGGTGGGAAGGTAACAGGAGTCTGTGTTCTGGCGTGATGCCTGATGAAGGGCTGGCCCACCTTCCACAGATGTAGTCAACATTAGAGTTGTCGCTCCTGGCTTCGGGCTGTGAATCCGGAGATAAGCACCGGCATCCAATAACCTTCTGTAGGTTGGAGTTCTCCCCAGGGGTCATTTTACCTTACCTTTTACCTTTAATTATACATCCAGTCACACTGGGTCAGTGAATCAGAGACAATTTTGTTTAGATGGTGGCATATCTGTTATTATTAATTGCAGTTTAATGAACTTTATTTTAAATTTGTTAAACTTGATCACCAAAAGTTGTCCCTTTTCAGCTTAGCTTGCCTTCCGTCACCCTGGGTTTGCCTAGCGGTAGTTGAGTTTGCCTTACGGTACCATCGGTTTGCCTAGCGGTACTTCATCATCATCATCTTCGGAGGTCGGATCAGGCAGGGCCTATATACGGCGGACCAGAAGCCCGCTGTCGCGGAGGAAGCATAGGACGGCTACCGGGGATTCCCGTAGGCAGGAAAGATTTGGGTTTGGACCAAGATGGAGAAACCGTGGTCTGGTGTGCCTGGGGCACCGTAGAATAAGGTGCTCCAGATCCTCATCCTCCCCGGACTGGCAATGGGGGCATGCTGGGCTAGGGTAGGCTATCAGGTCGAAGGTGTGTTTGACAGATTGGAGGAGCAGGCATTTTCCGGTACGTAGTTGGCTAAGCAGGGATCTGTCCTTTCGGGTTAAGCCTGCCTCGTTTGAAGCAGGGACAGGGCCAAAGTCTCCGTAGATTGATGTTTTCCCCGAGGATGGGCTAAGCCTCCTCTCCATTTACAGTCAAAATGTCTTCTGATCACTGATCTGGCGGTTTGGAAGTCGATTGGTGGCTGTTGCTGTGGGAGGAAACACCCTTGGCCAGCAAGGGCGTCTGCGATTTCATTACCCGGGACTTCAGAATGACCCGGCACCCATTGGAAGATGAGGTGGTGGGTAGGGCTTAGGTTGATGTGAACTTCCCGTAGCAGTTGGCTGAAGTTTGCCCGGAGACCACTCTTGAGCAACCTTACAGCAGACTGCGAATCTGTGCAGATAATGATGGTAGAAGGTGCTGGTAAGGTGCCGCTGTTTTCCCGGACCCAGTCCAGAGCCTTGCAGATTGCGGTAAGTTCCGCTCTGGGGAGCAGAACTTACCTTGCAGGATGGCCCGGCTTCGCTACTTCGTCGCCGCCGCCAGTAGTTACGTAGATTCCGCTGCCTCCATTTTCCACTCCGCCGGCCGCGGCTCCATCCGTCCAAATGATGAGAGACGGCTCCGGGTGGGCTGCGAGTGCTGCATTTGCCCACCAGTACTGACTAGCTTGCCTAGCGCCACCACATCGAATATAGACCTAAGCATTGGACAGAAATGGTGGAAAAGGCATCACAGGAATAACTGCAGTGTGTAATTCTCTGCAGTTGTTGTGTTTAGAGTCAACCCACAGACTGTTTTAAAAGTGAATACAACAGATAGTATGATGGAATGGGCTATACTTCATGTACAGTATCAGTCCTTAACAACTGACCTTTACATAGAAACTCTGAAGTATGACACGTTCAGAGCGTTTGCAGCAGTTGGCGGAATTTTATGTGCTTGGGTATGAGCTCTCGCTTTTTTATGTGCAGTTTAAAATTCAATGTATCATAAATCGTTATACTGTAGTCTTTATGTCAGCTGTTAGAAGAGCTGGTTTGCCATTGTCAACAATTGAAGCTGTCAATAACGAGGTGAATTGAGGCCACTTGATTAATTACAATTATACTTTAGTACAAATCCAATAACAGGTGACATGGCCCAGATTCCGCATGGGTAACTGGGGTCAATACTCAGAAACTGGTGGGATCGAATCCCAGAATTTCAGGTCTAGTTCGTCAAGCGACAATTTCTTTTCTTACATAACATTAGATAGGGTTTTACCAAGAGTCCATAATTTATCCCTTTATATTATAGAAGAAGAGTAAGCCACTAGAGGGCTCCTCTTCTTGGCATTGCGTAACTGTGCTCCGACCGACCACAATACGCGAATGTTCCCCCGTTTGGTGGTGGGGGGGTCGACAAGAATACCCCCTCCCGTTTGGTGGGGGCTATGGAAAAGGGCTCCCCGTTTGGTGGGGGGTATGGAAAAGGGGTCCCCGTTTGGTGGGGGGATATGCAAAAGGGGTCCCCCTTTGGTGGGGGGTAGGCAGAACGGGGTTCCCGTTTGGGGGTCGCCAAGTCAGGCTAAGATTGGATGAATCTGATTGGCTGTTGGCGACCCCCCCCCCCAAACGGGGACCTCCCTTGTTACCCCCCCACCAAACGGGGACCAGTTTGGGAATCGAACAAAACTACCGTAATCCTCTGCTGGCCCCCCCACCCCCCACCAAACGGGGAGGAGGTCTCTGCAATCTGATTGGTTTGTTGGCTACCCCCCCCCACCAAACGGGGACCTCTTTCTGCTACCCCCCCCCCACCAAACGGAGGGGGGTATGCTATGTCGATTTGGTCGACCCCCCCCACCAAACGGGGGAACATTCGCGTATTGTGGCCGGAGCACCGTTACGAATGCCAAGAAGAGGAGCCCTCTAGTGGCTTACTCTTCTTCTTATATATAGTGCAATTATGCACTCTTGGTTTTACAGTATGCACATTTGTAGAACCAGTTACAGCTACACCTCACCTGGAGTCCGATAGTTGGTGATGCGAGTCACCATCCACACTACCCAAATCCCCGTGAGCAAGGGACTAAGCCTATATCGGTTCGCCGTGGGCTCTAGCCAACCCAGCTATCTATCGTTTCAGTCGGTAAATGGGTGTCACTTATGTGAGAAGGTAATACGAGATCGCGTAGAATCCTTCGACTTGGCACTCTTGGCTCAAGAGTACCTGGGAAAAGCATCGCTACCTTCTAGATCCTGACAAGGTAAATACAGTTCTCTGGGGTTACCATTACCTGTGCCTTTTCTTTAATAGGGATTATATGCTCCAGCTAGATCTTATTTCGAATATCCCCACTACTCAAAATCCTTAAAACTTGACCAAATGAGCGATGGAGTCTTGTCTTGTGTTAGTCTTCACTATAAAACATCCATTTAGCATCATGCTTCCAGTATCGGTCATATTTAATAGTTTACCCATTTGTATTATAGATTGGCGGATCGGTGTACAGCTTTGCACATATAGTGTGCCTTACTGTGCACGAAATCTTCCTGGACAATGTCGATAGAAGGAAATAACTTGCATGACTATTGTATTAACCCCGTACCCAGTGTTGTTAGTGGAATGAGATCTTATGGGATGAGCTAGGATTGAAATAGCTGGATGGTGTTGGAAAATACGTGGGACTGGATTAACTTTGATGGCGAAAATTAAAATTTTGAATCTTGAACAGCTACTTTCGATTCAATTCAACAGTGCAAAATTCAGGAACTGCACAAACCTTTTGAGTTTCTGTTTTGTGCTTTTCAATATCTGATTAAATACATCATCATTTGTTGAGGTTGGACTGTAATAGTTCTATGTCATAGAGTTATTAAGTTGAAGTTGAGAAGTTGAGAAAGTTGAGCAGGTTTTTAGGTCCTAGTTCGGGTATCAGCAGCAGATTTTGAATGACTGGAATTTGCTCAACTCTTTGAGATCCACGATAATTTTTTATATCATTTTTAAAAGTTTAGAATATGTTTGTTAAACCTAGGCAGGGTATAGCTGTCTCATTTCAACGGTTCAACTGGAACATGCGATAACAAGATAACAATTTTTGAACATGGTTTTCTTGAAGTGTGGGAAAGCTAAGTCAATTCGGTCCTCAAAAGAAATTTATTTCTTAGGGCTATTTTTCTGAAATGAATGATTAATTTTAATGATCAGGGTAAGGTCAAGCTTTTGAAAAAAACACTAAAATTACCCCGAGCTAGCCCCGGGACTAGCTCGGGGTAATTTTTGAGTGAGTGATTCAGTCCAATCTCCCCCTTTCAATTAGGCGCCTGTCGCTCCGGCGTCCCCCAAAAATTCGTACTCCCCCTAACCTGGCGAGGCTCGTCCGGGATCTTAGAGACCCGCCTGGACTGGATCTCCTTAGCAGTCAGGTCTGTGTTACATTGTGCCAGCCGCTGTAGTACTGGTGGTGCTGTGGTTCAACTCCCAACTCCCAGTTCTCGATGAGTGTCAGGAAATGATCGCTATTACGTATTTATTAATTGCTTTGGTTGTTGGAAAAGGACCACAGGTGGACATGGGGGAAAGGGGGGGGAGAAATTTGGCGAATTCGCCCACAAGGGCTCGCGAAACTGCTCCCACGAGGGGTAAGAAAATTGGCCACAAGGGGTAAGAAAGAAAATTGCCCAAAAAATAAATTTTACGACTAAAATTTCCAAAAATTTCCCGGCTTCGCCGGAATTTTTCACTTCAAGTTACTATTTTTTGCTAAAAAACGTCCGAAAAACGTCTTCTAGCAAAAAAATTCTGTGTTTTGTTAAAAATGGCAAAAATAGCTTAAAAATCGCTTTCAAAAGTACTCCTAAGAAAAATCGCTCTCACAAGGGGTACCCAAATTTGCTTCCACAACGATCAGTGAAATTTGACCGCCCCCCGTTCAGGTATGAAAAGGGCCCTTAATACCCACCGCAACCCGATAGAAAGGCCCACTCTTTCTTGTAAACAATAATGGAATCACACCATTCGTTGGCGTCCCTTCTCACAGACGGCTTAGTAGTCGTTTAACTGACTGGAACGCTTTTGTAAAACTTGTCTCTAGATGTTGGAGACTCATGCATCTCCTTGAGAACAGTTTCGTAATATTATCGTAAGTTTCTCTTTCATTTTATGCAGCTTGTCTCATACACGGTTGTCGGATTTAGTTTGCAGATGCTGACTTTTGGGAGCACGCGCGTTCTGTCTGCATGCGTAATAAAGTGGCCTGTAGTAAAATACGCAGCCAGGTGTATTCTATTAGCTTAACTTTAAGTTATCAGCTTTGTTAAACACAATTAAAGTAATTGGGTTGAGCTACAACTTTACATTAGTTTCACTTATAGAACTGATTTGAGTTTTTGATTGATATGATGATTGCAAATACAGATTGAAATGATTGATACGGCTTTAAGATTTATCTATATTGTCTTCAGATTAAAGTAACTCCGTCGTGTGTTAGATTAGTAGTTCTGCCAAAACTTGTTTTCAGGGTTTTTAGTGCTCTTGATGATGTTTCTTAAGGTGGTGATTCGTTTTGGACACATAAGTAGTAAGAAAAATGCCGGTTCTGCTGACAACTTGGGCAAAATTGCGGGCATGATTGCGTGTACAATAACATGTGTTTATCCTTATTTGTATGAACTGTTTGCATTGTTGAATCATAAAGTTAATAGATAGGTGACTTCTATTTTTAAACCTCTCGCTAAATATATTTTATAGTTCATCTCAATCAGATTATTGATCTCTATTGATTATCGATAAATTGAACTGATACTATTTTTCGGCTTAGGATACATTATTTAGAATTTTATAACTCAAACACTTATAGAAAACTAGTTTTGCAATCAATCTGACGAAGTTTAATTCACTGGAAAAGATTTAGTATCTTTTAAGAAAGTTTCTGTAAGTTAAGTGCAGGGTGATTTACGGCTAATAAACAGCAAATCTCCAATCCAATCTTAAATCTGTTTCTCGGTGCCAGCACTATTCATGGAGCTACTCGTCTTCCCCTGAGTTCACCTTATTTACGACTCAAATCCAGTCTGTCATTACAACAGCAGCCCTACATTCTATACAAGGTCTCTTTGTAATTTTGCAATCTCGCATATGTTATCAGCTAACTTCATATATCGAAAACTTATTAGACTGTATGTAG
>JASAND010026500.1:0-53892 GCA_030248195.1 Trissonchulus latispiculum
ACTGCCCTATTATCTTAACAGGTAGGACGTTAAAGCTTTGAAAAAATGAAGGAAAAGACAAGTGCGCCGAAGGCGCAAAATTTTTTCTGGAAACAGTCTTCCGTAGTTCAAAACTTTTAAAGAAATTAATAAAATTTTGCTTCTGAATCTCAAAATTTCGGTGTGTTTTTAAGTGTGTTTTTCTAAGAAAAAGTGTGTTTTTCTAAGAAAAAGTGTGCGAAAACACAGTAAAAAACACAAAAAAAAACCATGCTTAGGGGGGCTTCCCCCATAGTTTCCTTTGGGGGGGGGGATCCCCCCCAAAATTTTTGACCAAATTTACCCCCCCCAGATTTTTTGACTTACCCTCCCCCAACTTTTGGCTACCCCCCCCCCGAACCCCCCCCCCAACGATTTTTGGACCCAAAAAGTTGGCTAAATTTGGTCGAAAATGGTCTTTTTGAAAAATTTTTCTAAAATTTTGACCTAAAATCGCTTTAAAACGGTGCAAAAACACCTAAAACGTTAAGAACAAACCTTATTTTGATGAAAAAAGGGCTAAATTACAGAAACTTTTGCATTTTTTGGCCATTTTTCGAAATTTCTGAGGTCCGAATTCTGGGGGGGGGTTGGGGGTGGTACCCCCCATCACATTTTGGAGGTCAGCCAAGATTTACCCCCCCCAGCCCCAGACCCAAAGTTCCAGGGAAACTATGGCTTCCCCCCACCTTACACCTATGATATGCCCTGCCCGTACCCCCTCCCCCGTTTACTCAAGGTACATCTATATATAAAAACATATTATTGTAGCTGGGTGCACTTAGCACCCACCCTTCTGCACCCACCAAGTTAAATTTGAAAGTGCTAAGTCTAATTTTTGGTGTATAGTTAGTGCTCGAATAGTGCTATTTGGTGCTGATAGTGCTAGGCTCTAAACCTAAACCCTCTCCATCGTTTTCTACAGTCATTTAAAGTTTCGGACCCCAAACTTTGAGCGCTTATACAGAACGGTAGAAAGGGTTTCGAGGCTAGCACTATTAGCACTGCATAGCACTCTTCGAGCACTATCCGCACACCAAACATCAGACCTAGCACTATCAAGTTTAACTTGGTGGGTGCAGAAGGTGGGTGCTAACTGCACTTAGGTAATTGAAGTTGGGATCAAAAGGAGATTTATCCAAAATTGAGGATTCCTTTTAGCCAACCGGGATCGGGGTCTTTGTCTGGTGAGTCCGTTTGATGAGGGCAGGGGGTCCAATAGATCTCAACTGCAACGGGGTCGACACTTGCTTTCCAGAGGATGAATCAGGTCACAACAATGAACACTGATTAGCAGATCTTGATTGCCAAACCAAGGTCAGAGAGTCGATGATTGGATCTTTGTAGGGCGCAGGGGTCCAACTTTGTTCACTAAAGCCCGGTTCACGATGGTGTGCTTTGTGCTTTGTGCTTTGTGCTTTTGTGCTTTTGTGATTTGTGCTTTGTGCTTTCTCGGTTCATGATGGTTTGAAAAGCACAATGCTTTGTGCTTTGTGCTTTCCCGGTTCATGATGGTTTTCTGTGCTTTGTGCTTTGTGCTTTGTGCTTTAGTGCTTTCGGTGTGCTTTGGGAATGTTTGACAATGTCAAACATTTTGAGTTGTGCTTTCAGTGCTTTCCAATCAAAACAAGCCTTGCTATATGCTGATTGGTCGAAAACTGAAACTGGGAGTGACATGAGCACTACAATATTCTCAATGTTGAATTACAACGTATCTGGACGAAATACGACAAACATAAATTTTTGTTAACACAAAAAATTAATAATTATCATGAATTGGGTATTGTAAATAAATAAATATTTCGTGCAAAAATTAATTAATAATGTTAATTTATTTAATGATTATTATTTTTTATTATTAATGATCGTTATTATTATTAAATTGTATTATATTATTTAACACTTAAAATTTAAAACCCCTGTTAACGTTTTTCGAAACATCAAAACCCTCCAAACTTACTTCCGTGACCAGTGCTTTTGATAATGTGCTTTCTCATCATGAATCAATTGTTTTCTGTCTCCTGGGAACAAAGCACAAAGCACTGTCTCCCGAGCACAAAGCACAAAGCACAAAACACAGGAGACGAAAGCACAAAGCACAGAGCACAAAGCACTTCATCGTGAACCGTGCTTTACTTGTTCAGGGTCTGAATCCGACTCCAATATCTTTGACAGGATCTGGTGCCTAGTTAAGGTGGTAATACCACTACCGGGATTTTCTACGTAATTTTTCATGGATGAAGCAATCTTGACAAAACATTGGATAAAGCAAAACTGGTTGGCAAACTATCTTTGCGCAAAATCTTGGTGTCAGAGATTGCATAATTGGCTAGCTACCATCGTGGCTTTGCGCATGCGCAAATGGTCAAAATTTTATTTAAGCTTCGTATATTAAATTTTACTGAACTAAGTGAAAGAGCGCAAAAAGCGCTTTAAAATGATGTGCATATCTCTTCAGTACGTGGTTTCTATCAAAAGTTACAAGCGGTTGAAGCTGAATAGCTGATATATAGCTGATATAGCTACATTACGTTGACCGTTTGCGCACTCAATGTAAAGCAAGAACAATTAATCCTAAAATTCAATCTATTGGGTTTTAACGGTTGTCGTTGTGTTACTTATGTGTATTATTTAACAGAAAACACTTTGCAGCTGCTTGAAAGCATTGTAAATTCCCAAAACCAAGGCAAACAATGAAACGTTGCGTATTCTTTGTTTTTGATTTTCTCGTCATTGCTTCTACCAAACTTGACCAAATTTTCCAAATATGTTTTATATCTGCATACGCTCAGGCCGTTTTCTTTGTTTTTGGAAAAACGCAGTAGTAGGCAAGATATAGAATTTACAATATTTCAAAATGAGCTAAAAAATCGAAAATGCACTTTTACGAAAAACTAAAAAAACGGCCTGAGCGTATAAACAAATAAAGCTTACATGGAAAACTTCAAACAAATCCATAAAGGAATGAAGGAGATATTTAAATTAAAACTTTTAATACATTTCCTCTTGTGTAGACAGGAAGCCAGCCCCACATCGTTGCAGGCAAGCGCATTTGATGCAAAACATGATAAAGAACAAAAGTGCCAAATTTCAAGCCGATTGATTAAGTATTTAGTTCACAGTTCTGTTCAAAGTCCACCCCGGTAGTGGTACTACCACCTTATGTAAATGTTGCAATAATTTGGAATGACCCATTTCACTCACATTTTTGCACCAAATTGTAAATATTTTCACATCTAGGCACTTTTATCGACATTGATTTCAGTAAATGCGAGATAATTCCTAAAACAAAAGCAAACAATGAAAAGTTTGTTTTTGATTTTCCCGTCACTGCTTCAACCAAACTTGACCAAATTTTCTAGATATATTTTATTGGCCGTTTTCTTTGTTTTTGAAAAAAGCAGTAGTGTGCAAGATATAGAATTTACAATATTTGAAAATACGCTAAAAAATCGAAAATGCACTTTTGAAAAACTAAAAAAACGGCCTGAGCGTATGCATTAATAAAGCTTACACGCGAAATTTCAAATGAATTCGTCGAGGATTGAAGGAGATATTTAATTTCAAAACTTTAAATACACTTCCTTTTGTGTAGACAGCAAGCCAGCCCCCAACTAGGAAGACGACAACTTCCTGATTTGGTGAATAAAGATCAATTAGAAAATAGCTTGATATTCAAACCTGGCGAAAAAACAGCTTTATAGCAAGTTCATGGTTCATTATAACACGGGAAATGAAATGTTCGTTTGGTTCAATAATCGTTGACTTTAGGACCTCTTGTTTTCGAATCCTAAACGGGGAAAACAACTTCCTACTTTAGTAGTTATTGAACAGTTAAAAGTTACTTAATACACAAATCTGACGATTTCGCCTCTATTGGAAGATGGTTCCTTATAATCTATCCATATCTCTTACGCAACTAATTGTTATATTTACTATTTCAGGTACATTAATTAATATCTGCCTATTGTTATTTAATACTTTCATTTTATACCCATTATTGCCATTTTGAAGGTTACCACGAATTTGGATTCGACACTGGCCGTTAACTCGGTCGGGCTGAATTTTCAGCCCGACTGCCCATTACAGAAACTTGGTTCAGCAATCCCAACTGTTGAAATAGACATGAACAATTGGCATAGACAGGAACTATTGTTTGAGCCCAAGAGTGATCACGAATATAAACTAGATTTTGAGCAAAACTGTTTTGACAGACGGGGAATGGCAATAATGACATAACTGTTAGTTTAGATCAGGTGAAATATCATATATGAAATAAGAAACTGTAACTGGTAACAAGGTCACAGATGTGTACTGCATTTTGCATGCGAAAGATTCCAGGATTTACGAATTTCTTCACTAAAACGTATTGACTAGTGCAGCATCAACCATATGCGGCTCTTAACAAAGACTGACTTGACGCGGACGAATTGAGGATATCCCGTGACAAACTGTTAGGAGTCCAATTCGGTGTCCCCGATACCCTGGACCCTAATGTTCATGCCTCATTTGCATATTTGATGATTAGAACCTAAACCTAGATTGTGTAGAATATTTCCTTGATTTTACTCTAAAATATTCAAAAGTGGGTGCTAACTTCATACAAGTTCAATCTAAATTTTATTTCTGTCTACGTTCCTAGCTAATACACAAATTCTCTAAATTTGGGCGCGCAGACTATTCAGTCTTAATCTGGAGCCCACAGCCAGACGATTTCTCATTCATCTGCTTTTGTTATTCACTGAGGCTCCTTCTTGGGTATATTTGGACGGGTTGGGGGATTCCCTTCCCTTTACTCTAGAGGTTTGTATCTGGCAGTTTTGTTTGTTTTTATTATCAAAGTGTTTGCCCTGTTTTCTCCTTATATTATTGTAAATGCTTTTGATTCGTGTCTTTGATAATTTTGATGCTTAGTACTTTTTGTTTGAAAACTAGTAAATTCCTGACAATTTAGAAATTAGGGCTGTGTCGTCTGCCCATTTTAGTTGGTTAGCGAGTAAGCGGTAGGAGTAATCAGACTTGAAAACTCTCGAACACGAACTTGCAAATCTTTATTGAAAATCAGATATCTTTATTAGAATTCCAAATTCTACAAACTGGCGACCGTTTCATTTTGAGTATCATGTCTGATTCTTCTCCCCCGCTTACGCACTATCTTGAAAAAATCCGCGATGGCACTCCGCAATCCGCCTCTTTCCGAACTTCCCACTGGGCAAGCACCCGAAAGTTTGTATAGTTTTTAAATCGCCGTTTTTCCTTGTCTCCGCGGTTGGCGCGGTTGAGGGGAACTGAGTTGGGGGGTTCTCAACCCCCCCCCCCCCAAATTTTGGGGTTGCTGGAAAGTCACAAATTGCACAATCCCCCAGTATTGTTGGGCTCTAATGTAAATAGGTCGGGGGCTGGAACACAATTGTTGGCTGGGGGGCTGGAGGGACAGAATCTCCCCCAAACTTTACATAGTCCATCCCAAAATTCACGAAACTCCCCGCAAAATTCTCAGATTCTCAGAACCGCCTTCAGAATTTTCAAAATAATCCATGCCACTTTAGTTTGCAAATTTCCCAATCTGCACCCCCCAAGTCGTGATTCCGTCTCCTCCCCCAAATTCTGATTCTGACCCATTGCAGGGAGAACCTCCCCACCCCCAAAATCAAGATCTCCCCCACCCCAAAAATTTGGAAACCCAACACCCCCAAAGTTCAGTCCCTTCTCCCATAATTTTTCGGGGGGCTGTCCGCCCTACAACTCCCTCCTCGTACCAGACGCAAGTTAACCGCTGGAGGTAACTTAAATTTTTCAGGGGTTTTGCAAAATACGTGGGTGGTACCCACTGAGCTAAACCTATCAAATTCCCACCCTTCCGAACGTACAAGGGTCGCCCCTCCCCAAACTTTGGGTCAGAATTATACACAAACCCAGAGGGTGACCCGGGTAAAAACGCTTGGGGGGCCAGTTTCAGCACCCTCACAAATTAACTCCCACCCTGCAGAAAAACCCATCATCCCCCAACATTCAGAAAATTCAAATTTTCGGCGTAATTTCGACAATTTCATCTCTCCCCGGTTCGATGCTGCCAAGGCAGTTCAAAAAGTCGTCTCCGCTCTGTTAGGTTCGGGGGAGGCTCCCCCTAAATCATCTGTTCCGCCTGTGGATACGTATTCCCAACCAAAAACATCTCAAAATTCGTCCAACATTTGTAATACCGTGGGTTTTTCCTCCGATCAATCAGGTGGGGTGCGCCCCCCCTAAATCATGGGGTCTTTCACTCTGGCCAAATTCCGGCTATGGGTGGCCAACCCCCCCCCCCCTTAATTCGGGCGATTCCGAATCAGGATTTGTGTATGATTCGGTCCACAGTCAAAGTTCTGTGGTTATGATTCAAACTGGAGGGGACCCTATCCCCCTCTTTCTACGTATTTTCCCCAGCCTCAGCCTACCTGTTTTCAAAATTTTCAAAATACGCATGTAAGGGGGCCAACAACTCAATTGTCCCGACCTTCACATATGGCTGGGATCACTTTTCCCCTGGATCAATATGGAAATTTGTTACCAAATCAACAGACGGCCCCCTTCTCATGTTCAAATTCAGAAAACTCCAATTTGTAAAGGAGGTCCTCTGCCCCACCACTCTATCATACCCAACCTCCTCCGTCTCCACCTTTGCAAGTCCACCCTCCTGCTTCGCAAAATCCACCTCTGGCCTCCCCAGAAAAAAGTGGCCAACCAAACCTTTTTGAATCAAGGGGACCCACGCTATTATCCTGTTCACAAGGGGTACTACAGCCGACATTTATATGAGGGAATTCAAATTGCAGCCCCGGAATCCCGTACGCAACAACAGTTACCCCAACTACGCTACCTACCCCAAACGTCCCAATACCCTAAGGGCCAATATTTCGTACGTACTCCAGCAAATTTCAATTACGACCAACTGGAGCAACAAGTTTTTGAAAATCCGGTAATTCGCGAGTTGGATAACAACCATTTGTGGGAAGGGCCTCAACAAAATTTGCCCCCACTACAGGTCCCTCCAGTTATACCTCAGCGGGTCCCAAATAACCCTTACTATATGGCGGAGATGGTGGCCTCCCATTCCTGTGCGGCTGATTATGTCACGGAAAACCGTCTTTCGGGACCGGCTGAGGTCCCGCGACAACAGGAGCACCGCGCACCCGCGCTTCCCCCACGGGGAGGTAAAGGTGTAGCGTTGGCTCCCACTGGGAACGCCCCTTCTTTGGGAGATTCGTCTTCAGTGCAGCAAGATTTTGTAGCGGGCTCTCCTTTGGCACCTGCTCAGCCGTATCAGGCTTGTGAACAGTCACCACCTCCCCCCTCTCAACAAATTTCAAATTCACCCTCCCCTTCAAAATTTTCTGCGCCACCTTCATCTGCGGGTACCCATACAAATTATTCAGTTAATAACGTAGGTAAAAAACCGGGAATTCCAAAAAGTCCACGACACCCAACCCCTAATACAATGGAAGCTACTGATATTTCAGTCCCGAAATTTGGTACGGGTCTTTTTCGCTACTATCTAGAAGTTTTACGGGATGTTCCTCGGTATGACCCAAAATACGCATATTTTAAAGATTGGCTACCCCAATTTGAGTCAGCAGTGGCCGTTCATGCAGTTCCTCAGGACCAGTGAGGGCGCCTCCCTTGGAATAAATTAACAGGAAAAACTCAAATTTTCGCTTCTCGCTGTGGCCCACAGGTCGTCGATTCTTATCCAGGATTTTTAGAACTGATCAAATCGCAATTTCCAAAACCACAACTCTCGTTGCGGGAGCGGCTCTCGGCTTTTGCACACCGAAAGCAACTTCACAACGAGTCTGTTCGACATTACATTTCAGAATTGCAAGCGATGGCCCTCGACCCCTACCTACATGAGCGTGCACATTTTGTCTCTATCACATACTTTCAGAACAGGATCTCTGATCCTCCGCAAGACGTACGCATACGCTCAAAGAGGCTCAGATAAGGCTCTATCTGAGATTTCAAATTTTCCTTTGACTGGATTCCTATTTTCACTGACCCTGCTTTTAATTCCACCCGCGACGTTTTTCTCAAAAACGAGGCACGCACGGGCAAAAGTCGGACTAAATCAGTTGTTGCGGCAGTTAAACCTGATCTGACCAAACCCAACGAACTGAATCCTCGCATCCCAGATGTGGCCACATGAGCTTAAGGAAATTTCTACCAGTGTAGCTGCTCGGGTCAACCCGCAGGTACAGTCTTCAAAACCGGAGAAGGGCCCGGGGGCAGCAAAACGTGCTGCTGCGGCTCTCCAAGCGCAGCAAGACGGACAGGCAGTCGAGGCTCAGGAGGACCCGGAGCACTTGCCGGTCGACTACGCTGGATGAGTCAAATTTGGTTGGCGGTGCGTCATCGGATGAGGGATTCCGTTCGCGGTCTCCTCTCCGATCCGTCTCGTCAACTCATCGTCATCTAAAAATGTAGGTAAAGGTAACCCCCGGAGAATTCTCCTACCCTTGTCCGGGTCTAGGGTGCCGGTGCTCATCCCCGGATACACAGCCCTTGAGCCAGGAGTGTCACCTCTAGTGATGACTACAACCGTGGAGGAGGGGCCACCTCCTCAAGGCAGACGCCCTACACGGGCTCCTGTTACCTTCCCACATACGTGGTACCCATTTACCGACCAATTAAGGATAGATAGCTGGGTTGGCTAGAGCCCACGGCGAACCGATATGTGCTTAGTCCCTTGCTCAAGGGGATTTGTGAAAGCGGGGATACGAACCTCGGACTATCGGATCCAAAGTCGAACGGCTTAACCACTCGGCCGGCACGGCACCCAGTCGTCTAATTATTGATGAACAGGGGGCCGACCAGACAGTGTCTCCTCTGGTGTCGAGTTCCGGGCCTTCGGATTCGGGGCGACCCTCGCGTTCGAGGACTCGTTTCGGCCCGGCGTGCCCTGGCCTAGTGATCCGGACGGACGACCTCCCAGATGCCGTTGTACACGACTCGGCGCCGTCTCCGGAGCGTATTCGTATGCCATCCCTGTCACAATTTGCTCACCAACTGCCACCTCGCCAGACTCGTTCTGCTAGCGCGGCCTCGGCTTTGGCTACTGAGATCTCGTCCGTGCCCTCGAGGGTGCGCTCGAAAACTCCTCCAAGGCAGCAGAAAACTACTAAACTGAGAAAAACCGTGGTCTGCACGCCGTCTGGCGAAGTTTCTGTATCTCAGTTCGTCTATTCTGCTTCGGTACCAAGCAGGGCGGCTAGTCAGGAGTCTCTTTTTCACAGACCGCAGCAATCTGCACCATCTTTTAATTTCTTTGGCCTCCCAGGCGGTGGCTATCTTCGTGATCAGGGACTTTCGGTTCCTCTTGAAACTACTTCACATTTGCCATCTGCACGCATTCCTTCTTTACTTTCTATTCGAGCAAAGTTTCCTACGCCCACCCCTCAGACTCCACCCCCTTTAGTTCAGTATTTAGCTTCTTTGGCAACGTCCCCACCTCCCCGACCTCCGCTTCTCCCCCTCCAGTGTCGCAGGTTCCGACTACGCCCTCTCGAGTAGAAGGGGCAGCCGCCCCCTTCCAGCAAGTTCTACTCAGTCCAGCGGCCCTATGGGTGCTGCACCTGCTTTTGATTTTTCTATGCAAACCTTTGGGGTTCAGGAAACCCTTCGTCATTTGGTTCAAGACTCTTTCTTTCAGGGTTTGCCTGACATCGCTTCGCCGGCTCAGCTCGTTGCCCTCCAGAATTTGAGGGTTGATTTACAAATTATTACCGACAAATTGGGGATCCCTCCCCCTTGGAAACCTCTAGCTTTTGTTCATGCAATCATCCAAACGAAAGTTTTAGATATTTCAAATTTATTTAAAGTCTTTTATCCCCAAACTTCAGAGCTGCCTACTCGGAGCCTGCAACCAGGGACTGGCCCAAATTCGGCAGAAAATTCGGAACCATCTTCTAGTCAGGTTTCTATTTCGGTACCTGCTGAACAAATTTTGGGGGTACGGGATCAACCCGGACCTTCTAGTCGACCTGACCCAATTGAGCCGACCCAACTCAGCCTCTAATTCACGAAGAACCACTGCGCGTCGTTCAACCTAGACAGCAGCTGTCTTCACTGCGTCTGCCAATTCAAGTTACTCCATTTTCTTTGAAGAATGCGCCAGCTCCACCACAAGATCGGCTCATTGTTTGGCCAAGATCTCATTTTCTCCACCCTGACAAATTGGTCTTGAACACCTCTGGCCTTACGCCTGGTGCCCCGCAGGCAGACTCTACGCCTACTGTTATGGTAGACTATTCACCTGAGTACATCGCTGAACCACTGGCAGGACCATTCAAAGTGACTCAAATTATTCTCGCTCGGTGCTATACTCATATTCCTGCTTAACTGCATCAGATGCGAAAATGCCCTCCAGAATATACGAGCGCCAACGAACACATGCCATTCTACGTCCGCAAATTAACAGGTCCTCAGGAGGCTGACCCTCCTTTCTGGCCCGCGGTCGACTACCTGATAAATCATTACAATCACGCGTTCCTTTTCGAAATTATGCTGAATCGCATTGGCAGATTGCCTACGTTCCAGATCTTCGCTCAAAAATTAACGGTTAAACTTTAAATCCTTATTTTATCGCGATTCATAATTTCTGGCATCGAGTTTTTACTCGTCCAGATCCATCTTTTGCTGGTTCTCGTGCTGTTTTCGACAGTTTCACAACGCAGCTCAAAGAAGTTTTTCCTCAAATTAATCTTGTAATTTCTACAGAGGAAAAACAACATATCACGGCGGACGGTGCTCCGTATTATTCTTTTGATTTGCACTTGTGCACCGCAACTATTGAGTTTCCGCCTATTTTTCAGGACGACGTCCGTGAGTTTGACTCTTTTAGTCTAGTGGGCCGCGGACCTAATCTGTGGGCAGCTACAGCGGCAGCCTCAGCACATATTTTCCCTATTTGTATATCTACCCGGCTTACCTCATGGCCAAAAGTCCACCCAGCAAATTTATTGATCATATTGATAGTTCCTATGATAATTTGGAAAATTTTGTTCAAACTTTGGTAGATTCAGTGTGGGCTCACCCTATGAATACTGTTGAAAACGCTCCTTTTGTTGAGCAGGTTTTTTATTTCAAAGGGCCTGGATGTATTGTTTCTAATATATGGCCGGTTCGGCCCGATCCAGAATCGAAATCGTCCGCCCTACCCTACATCAAATGGGGGCCCTACGAATTTGCTACATCTGAACAACTCTATAATTTCCGCAAATTCGACCACTGGTTCGGGCTGCCTGAAGCGGCTCGATTTACTGCTAGTCTGGGTTTCCCTTTCCAGGCAAAATATATGGCTGAAGAGTTCGTAGGCCAATGGGTCCCACCCAACTCGCCTCTAAGAATTTTGTTGCATGCGAAGTCAGGAAAAGGCCATATAATTCGTGTTCTAGTCATGCTAGACGTGATTCGCGCAAAAGCCGCATCAGTGCCTAAGTTTCGTCGCTGGATTTGCAACACCGGTGTCGCCTATTTGGCCGAGGCTGTCGCCACGGACACCTTTTGGGATTGTGGTATTGATGCCGCTGTCCTTCGGGACATGTCTCCAAAGGAACGAAATCAGCGACTTCGTAACCCACCAGACAACTGGATGGGAAAAATTTGTATGATCGTTCGCCGTGAACTTTTCCCTACCCTCCCCCAAGAACTAAATGTTCGGGAGTGTGATCGTCGTGTGCGGGAGGCTAAAATGTTGTTGGCTCGTCAGTAACTCTATGTGGCGGGGTGGGTATGTCTATGTTTGTGTTGGCCCGTATTGGTAAAAGAGTGGTGGTTTTGTTACTTTTAAATTAGCTTTCACTTGCATGCTCAAATTTCTCACTCTAATCCTTGTAGCACCGCTTATAGCTTTCTTAGTGCATTTCTGGATCAAACAATTTCTTTTATTTGTTTTCATGATAAATTCGCGCTCTTTTTTTATTCTTTCTGATAAATTCTGCTTTATTTTTCATATAAAAATTGACCAAATTTGATTATTTTCTACATCTACATATATTTTTGAAATTTTGAATTTTTGGTTCTTTGACACTTTACATGGTAAGGGTTACACTTTACACTTTACACTTTAGGGTATTTTCTATGTCTTATATTTTATCATATAAGTTTTTAACCGTATAGGCAATAGTACTGGGGTATCTATAACACCGTGCCGCACCTCGGCGGGTCCGTGGTTGCTCGCCGCCTGCGCTTCCCCCACGGGGAGGTAAGGGTGGGCGGTCAACCCCGGACCGGCATTTTTGACTCTTGGACTCTTGAGCATTATTTTCCGTTTTCTACGATTTGGCGTCTCCTGCGGTACCTTCGTTTCCCCTTGAGGGGAGATAACGGTTTCCGTCGGTTTCTGCCTACACTCTTTAAATTAATCGGGCCTTCTATATATATATATATGTACTGTGGGCGTTTGCCCATTTATTTTTGTTTGTCACTGTTAGGCTCTTATGCCTATATGTTTATTCACATATATATGCTGTACGTTATTCCCTTTTTACTTATATTTTGTCTGTTTTGTATTTTACTCACTGTCCCCTTCCCTCCCCCACCTGTCCCTTCTGACGGCGAGTGTTCCACTGTTTTGCTGTTTTGAGTGTTGGTTCTGTATTCCCCCTATTTGTGATACGGGTTGGCCCCTATGGATTCCATCTGGTGCTTGGATGGGCCTGGTTCGGCGCTTGGAAAGCTAACGGTGCTGGTTTTGGTTGAGCGGGCGATTGATGCCGAGGGGCATCCGCCCAGAGGTCCGGAGGTACTGGTCCGGTGATTTGGAACTGGAAATTTTTTCCCGCAGCCTGGAGCCATCAAGGACTATTTTTGAACTTTATTAAGTCAATATTGTGATTTTGTTGCGAACCCGGTTATGTGTCCTCCTACCTCGTCCGCCCCCCTCCCCCTTTCCCCTTATATTCTAACTGTTGTTCACTGTTTATTATATGTGCCTTCTACAGATTCAGCTTTAACCTTGGTTGGCTGGGGTCTATTTAGTCATTGTTTGGGGTTTCCTCTCCGGGGTTAAATTTTCTTTAAATTCTTTATAAATTTCGCTTTCCTATTTCTACCTTTCTGAGATTCTACTTTTGGGTGGGTGGTTCCCTCTAGCTCAGCTTGGCTGTTCTATATTTGTCGTATGTTATCATATTTCTTAATCTTTTCGGGTTATTTTTCTTAACATGGTGTCTTTTTCACTTTTTCTTACTGAAACTGTCACGGATTTACTTTCATTTCCAAAATTTTCCATTTTTGTACTGCCATTATTCCTGCCTTATTTCTGCCACGTCCAGTATTCTGAGCAGCTATGCCAATTTTGTTTTATTTTTGTGCTTTATAATTTTGTGGCATTTATACTAAAGATTCTATCATATTTCTATATGTTGGGGTAGGCAGGTGCTCAGGGAGAGACTCCCTTTTGAGTTCGAAATACTCTCCTTTTGCTCCGCTCATCTCGCTCCTTTGCAGCACGTGAAATTGAGTCTCTCCTCGAGTTTCGCTGCCTTCATCTATAAGATTTGGCTTTATATATTTGAATTTCTCTTCTATACTTTTCACTTGAAATTTCTTGTCTTAATTTTCCGAGCGTTTTAGTTGGCACTCACTTTTGACGATTATATCATTTTTCATATTTTTTGCAATTTCATATCTTCGGATTATCCGCTGTTTTGTAATGTGCGCTTTTGTCGCGGCTGAAGGGCTTCTCCCATTTTGTGTGTGTCTATGTAACGGCAAAGTCTGTAATATATTTGTGTTGAATGTACCCCCGGTATGTTCCGGCGTAGTTTTATCCGTGTCTCGAAAACCCTAAAAATGTATGAAACATTGGGTCGAGTAATTTTTGGTATGCAAAGGAACCGAGGAAACATTTTACCATTTTCCCATTTTTCTAAAACGCATTTTATCTCTACTAGTAGCTACGGTATGTAGGCTAACGCAATTTTAATACTAACCTATGTGCCCGGAGGCCGCGGCGAGGGCGCGCGATTCAAAAGAGGGGGTAATCTGTAGAATATTTCCTTGATTTTACTCTAAAATATTCAAAAGTGGGTGCTCACTTCATACAAACTCAATCTAAATTCTACTTCTGTCTACGGTCCAAGGCCGGAGTTAGCTAATACACAAATTCTCTAAATTTGGGCGCGCAGACTATTCAGTCTTAATCTGGAGCCCACTCTGTCCAGGCGATTCTCATTCATCTGCTTTTAATCACTGGGGCTCTTTCTTGGGTATATTTGGACGGGTTGGGGGATTCCCTTCCCTTTACTATAGAGGTTTGTATCTGGTAGTTTTGTTTGTTTTTTATTATCAAAGTGTTTGCCCTGTTTTCTCCTTATATTATTGTAGATGCTTTTGATTCGTGTCTTTCATAATTTTGATGCATAGTACTTTTTGTTTAAAAACTAGTAAATTCGTGACATAGAAATTAGGGCTGTGTCGTCTTCCCATTTTAGTTGGTTAGCGATTAAGCGGTAGGAGTAATCAGACTTGAAAACACTGGAACACGAACTTGCAAATCTTTATTGAAAATCAGATATCTTTATTAGAATTCCAAATTCTACAATTGCTTGTAAAATCACACATTCACACATATCCAGATGTACTTGCCTAAACTTGCTGATTTGAAATTATGATACCTAACATTGTTTTCCTGCGTACTACGTGAATTCTGTTGTAATTTTGGCATTCCACTTATACCATACACACAGTCAGTCGACACGCATTTTAACTGTCACATTCTCAATTATTCTCGTTAATTTCCCCATTTATACTGTAATATTCACTCCTATTTTGTAAATTGATACCTGCCTACGTAATACTTCTTAGCTAAATAAAACTTAAACAACATTTACACAAACATTTAAACTGCTAACAAACAGTTTTATACTACACTTATACCACATCTAGACTAGAATACACTCATATCGGATTTGGTATACTTGTTTACTCAAGCAACAATTACACCTCATTCCTGCCTACTATCTGAATATTGCTCACTTTGGCAGGGCTTGCAATCTTCGTTATAGTCCACACAAATTATCACTCTTACATTCGTACACTCACACACACAAAGTATACGATTTCTTAGCTAACTAATCATAACTATGAATAGAATCACCAATACAAACCTAATAAAATCTACACCTGATTGTAATTAATACTATACTTTCTTAGCTACTGATTTTAAATGCGTTTTAGTAATGTTAATTATTAATTTAGGAGAATTTTGTGAAGATTTTGATGCAAGTTTTAGAATTCCAAAACCTGACCTTTAGCACAGCATTTTGAGAATTTCGTAATATTTTAGGGGAAACTGTGCAATTTTGGAAAGCCACGTGAATAATGATTGCCAAGCAATCATTACTCAACAAAAACTACCAACAATAATTAGATTAATTATTGGGGAAGCCGGTCATTCCCCTTGAAACGCTTGATTATTAATAATTAAAAGCTTGACTGGTTATGTTTAGAAACTGATTTAAAATTAACAAATTTTTTGAATACCTATTAATTTTAATACCGGCCTAAAGTTAAAATAAAACAAAACACAAACAGTGATTTTATGGGCTTAATAAAGCCAAGAATAAACGATATGGCCGATCTAACGATCTAACTCCTAGTTGCCGGCTGTGGGGTGAACATTTTCATTAACTAACTCAATATTTTAGTTCGTAGCAAAAGGACCCTCTAACTTAGACTTAGGGGTGGGGTCCCCACTTAATATTCCCAAATTTTACATTAAACCCCAAATTTGGCACAAAAGGGCCTTAAAAATGATAAAATATTACTGGTCGTGGCTTGACCGAAAAGTGCAACAAAAAGAGAATGAGAAAATAAATACGCTAACGAGGGGCGGAAGTCAGCAAACCTCAATAATAAGAGGGTTCCGTGTATAAAAGCTAAAGAAACAAAAAATTGGGCAATGCTCAAGGCCTCCATCGAACAGGAGGGGTGTACATGAGCTGCCCCTTTTATTTAAATAATAAAATAATAGTAGTAATAATAAAAATAAAATGAAGTAAAAGTGGCTCGAAAGCCAGGTATGCTATGGAAATAAAAACATTGGCCTTGTGCCCAAAATATTGAAAAATGCGGGGCTCAAAGGCCCAAAAGCATATGAGAAATGGCCCAGTGGCCTCCATAAAATATAAAAAATATGGCCCCGAAGGCCTCAAAATACATTCTAAAAAATTGGTCCAATGGCCTGAGAATATAAGATAAAATCTGGCCAGCAGGCCTTCAAAAAATAGAGCCACAAATGGCCGAAAAATCGCTGGGTTGGCCGGGTATAACAAACCCAAAGGCCCCTAAGGTAATGTTCGTGCTAAAAACTCAATTCCTTTTTGTCTGACCAGTGTGGATCAGAGAAAAAGTCCCTAAGCGTCCTAACCAGGGAAGGTGAGTTTGAATTTTTCATGCCATGGCAATGACACTAGAGACACACCGAAGGGGGGGGGAAACAACCGCTCTCGGTTGCACTCAAACGAACACTGACTGAAACTGAAAATTTTTGAACCGAGCTGACAGTTTTGCTGACAGCTCAGTGACAGGTAATTAGCGAGCTTGAGGCGGAATTTCCCTTTTGTTTTAAGGCAAAGGTCCCTAGAAAGTTCTAGAACTTTTGTTGAAGCTCGCCACCTTTCGCACAGGGATTGCAGCGGCTGGTTGAGCCAGCTGGCCGTTGGGGGGGGGGGGGGTGGAGATTAATGAGATTTTGAAATTATTACCCTCTAACTGACCCATTTTTGATAAATTTTAGGTGCTGAAACTCGGCGAAACTTTGCGAAATTTTTTTTAACACATAAACGTAACCAAAGGGACAACTTTGCAAAATTTCGCAAATTTCTCGAATTATTATGCAAACTACATAATTTTCTATAAATTAAAATTTACATCATAATATACTGCGTACCTACCCACATCCATCTAGCTATTTTTTGTTATAGAAGGAGGACGGCCCCCTTTCTAATTTTATGACTTGGGCCTTGAACAATTTCACAGTAATTTTTGACTTGCAAGGCTCGGATTAGTAGCTTCTGGTAATTCGTACTCTACCAGTGATAAACAGCAAGGCGGTGAAATAGGTGATCTTTTACTTAAATTATGAGTGACAACTCATTAGACCGACTTGGGATTAATTAAAATACTGCTTCCTGTCTTCATGGGGAGTGACAACTCCGGTTATAAGAGGATTGGTGACCGAGTTTTCCTTCTTTTATTGCGCCTAGATTAGTTTTATCAACAGATTATGCGTTAATTAAGCCTATATTTATTATCCTGACTAGAATTACCTATTTAATTAAGCCTAATCGTCGAATCCTATTAACGAAATTTGAATGATTTCGAGTGCTCGACAACTCTGGCTTGGGAACAGACAAAAGATGACATAATTGTTGCTTGGACACTCAATGATAATTAGATTCCACATTGACAATTCACTGATCTTCTTCATGATTCAATGGCACAGCAATTCTTTTTATAGACTAACTAATTTTGGATATTTTTGACCGAATTTCACATCAAATTTTTACTAATTCCATTACAAATGTTTAACCGAGAGGTTTGGTCTGCTGGGGGGGGGGGGGCACCGACCCCCAGAATTTGAAGAAATTTTTATCTCTCCTAGAGGCGAGATATTTGTAATCCAATGATTCTCATTTTGAACTGTTTCAGTTTTGCGCACAAATTATACCCTATGGTCAGCATAGCGCTCATTAACGTGGCTGTTTTTAACCGCAGGGGGCATTGATTTCGGTTTTAGTATTAATATAGAACTTCTCTGTGAATATTTTCATGCTTTTTACATTGAGAATTTTAACAGTAAATGTTCACTTTTTCTATACTGCATTTTTAATTCACGGGACCCATTTTTACAATATTTGTTTTCACAGTTCCCCCTTTGGTTGAAGCAAAATTGTAGAATCCCGTTTACACAACTCACTCTCTCTTTTCCTATGTTAATTGCGTGCGTATATATTGCTGAGTGCACGCTACAGAGAGCTTTGTTCTTGTTGCTCTTCTGTATCGTGCACCGTGCGGATAAGTTACTTATCCGCAAGGTGCACGCTGGGAGGCCTGAACAAAAACTAAATTGCTGCGCCATGCAGAGGAATGCATAGCGCAGCAGTGTGTGCAGCTGAGCTCCAACCTAGACAGCTCAGCTGCACACCAAAAAAGCCGTCCCAGCCTCGGCAATTTACTGCCAGGTAACCTTTTAAATTGCTTTAATTTATGTTCTCAGCTGCAGCATCAGAGAATCAAGTTTCATTACTTTAGTGGCAAGCTTCATTTGTAGCTTGTTCCTGCTGCGCCTCGGCGCAGCAGGTCTACTATAATCGGTTTTGAGAGAACTTTTGCACATACGCAATGTTTTCTATATAGCTTTCTATAAATTACACATGCAAAGCGCTTCAGGAGTTTTGTAATTAACAGCAATTTTATGCAAATTAGTTTCCGCATATTTCTAGCAAAACTACGACATTCGAACTATCTATAAAATCCTGTTTAAAGTTTCCATGGTTTGCACAGGCGCACCTACGATTCAGTTTTATATCGTTTTTACACTTACGAAAACAACAAACAAACAAAGCAATGTTGCCGTACATCGGTCTATTCAGTTGGAACAGATGTATTTCATGGATATTGTTGATTAATGAACTTGATCGCCATTTACGCTCTAAGATTAGGTATGCGGAACAATGATTTAAGCGATTAACCTAACATTGTGAACTTACGAAAGTGTTCAATAAATTTAAACTCATTAATTATTGTAAAGTTTGAAAAGCTAGTAATAAGAAAGCTCCAAGTGCAAAACCTGGTGGCTCTAATTTTTTCTATATCCCTTCGTCTTTATTGAGTTTTTCCAGAGCAGGTTCACAAATACAAGAATTATTTGCTCGCAGCAGGTCTATTGTTATGCGTAGGTTAACAATTTCCTGTTTCAGGCTAATTCTACACTAAACACTAACAATTTTGCACAAAACTCTTGCTTGTTTCGTTGTATAAGTACTTTACAACACGACATTGCTTGCATTCAGAGATTAATGCAGCGTCGCACGGGAAGCCCTCGTGCGTGGCACTCGGAGCTTCCCGCACGGCGAGCGTATAAATCTCTGAATGCACGCAAAGCCGTGCTATAAAGTATACTTATGATTCCTATAGTGTGCAAATTAGTTTTATTGATGATCGCACTTAGTCTGCCGAATAGTTGTTTGAGTATGCCGCAGTTTTCCCATGCCTTGAAAAACTACAAATTCTTTTGGAAGGGCATGATTTGCAGAAAATCGTTGCAACAGCATGTTTGTAGATTACTGGACAAAGATTAGCAGTAGGAGATATCCAAGATAAAAATTATCTGATCGAAGCCTAGAAGGCCTACGATCATGAAATCGGGAACATACAAGCTCTTTAGAATAATTACTCTGAAAATAGAGACACGGAATCCTGTTTTCTGACAACTCACTAAAAATCTTTCATTTTGTGATCGCATGGATATTAAGCAACATTAAAAATCTACGAAGATAATTTGCGGGTTGTACAATTTTTATTAGACAACTCGCGATTACCGGAGGGTACGCGACAGAGATGAGCACGGGCCGGATTTTTGGGCTAGTTTTGGCCCGCAAGCCGACCAACGTCGGCCCGGCCCGAACCGGCCCGCCAAAAGCATATTTCCAAACTTTAACTGACAAAAATAATTTTAGACTCTTTAATGCAACACGAAAACGATAAATTATACTACGAAATGCTAAAGTTTGCAGTAATTAACCAGAATGAGTAAATTTTTGGCTAATTTTAGTGCTTACACAACATTTTCTTAGGATCGATCTGGCCCGTTTCGGCCCGCTCCGGCAGTTAATACATTTCTCGGCCCGGTTCGACCGGCTAACCAATGTATGTCGCCTCGACCAATGGGCAGAAACCCTCTTCTCTAGTATACCCGAGATCAGACTAACTATGTAGCCCGGCCATGATAAGTATGCAGCTAACTTTTTTGTTATCTGTGTGTGGCGATACAACTGGCTAAGGGAGATGAACTATACTATCTGAATCTAATATTTCATTTCAGCGGCGAGATAACCCCTATTAGGGGCCTACTTGTTTGTTTTTGCAATAAAATCGGTCTTCGAAAATTTAATTCTTTTATCGTGAAGAACTGAGAAAATTTTTAAAATACTACACATTTTCCGGCAAAAATGGTTATTTTTTCCGAAAAATCAGATGCATTTCAAGCTTTGTCTTCGTCTTCCAAAGCTGGGAGTCCCTAATCCTTTATTTTTTGAGCTGCACGAACCGTAAAATTAACTACGGGTGTCATTTTGAAGGTCTTGTCGAAGCTGATTATCCGTGACATCATAATCTTTTAACTGCTATCCTGCTGTGCTATGCTATGCTATGCTAAATACAGGTAAACTATTACTTTATTAGCGTATACTACTTTACTAACCGTGGACTACACCAAAAAAGTTTAAGAATAGCAGCAGGAAGCAGAATGTTAAGCACTGGATTTCCATTCAAAAATTGGACTTAGCCTTCTGCTATTCTCAAACTTTTTAGTGCAGTTCACAGTAAGACTACTTAATAGTTTACAACAAAATATAAAATGTTGATTTAGAGAGCATATGCTAATATGATCAAATATTATATTCTGTTGTTGTGCCCACGATCAAGACAACGACAAGAGTTTTGGTTTAATGTCGGACAAAATTGCTAGAACAAATAAATATACAAATAAAGTATAAACGACTGTGAGTGAAACGCATTTTGTATATACTATATATAATATATATTATATTAATGTATATATATATATTATATATATATATATATATATATATATATATATATATATATAGATATAATTCCACAGTATCTATATTGAGTATAACTAGCACAGTTGCTGCTATTCAATTATTTTTGCCATATGATTAGGTTATAAATTGCTTTATGAAGTTGGAATTGAGAAAACTAGCATTCAATATATATTTCTCTGGAATGTTTTTACTCGTGTGACAAAACTTACAGTCGCACAAAAAACGTCCCAGCAAATGCTGCTCTAATTCTTGAACGACGCAGGCTTGTAACCATGGCATGAAATCAGTTTCAATATCTATAATATGAACCTGTAGGTTGTAATGTATATAAATTAGCTGAATTTTTAATTACGTCTTTTTGTTTTTACGTCTTTTTTAAAAATCGTATTTACAATTATTGACTTCAGTCTTTTTCTTTACTTTTAACACCGTGTATCAACCAATCAACCGCTACGTGCTTCCCGTTAAGGATGGATCTATCCCTCGTTAATGGGGAAGGGGGTAGCAAACAACAAATCGAAATAGCTCCCTCACCTCCATTTCAGAAAACATGTGGTCATGTTTGGACTTGGAGCCAGTTTACTCAACGGAAACAAAAGATAGAACCGAACCAATAATTCATAATTTGATTATTATAAGAATATGAAGACTGCATAGTATCTTTTTATATGCAAAGAAGAATCATGGAGTCGTGATACTCCCTCCTTCTTAATTTGTAAGAGAATTGAGAACTTGACACAACCACCAGCTAACAGAAAATGCTACTATATGTTATATACTCAGCGGAAAACACACAGAAGACAAACGGAAATTGACAGCCGAATGAACTTGCTAATGAAAAAGTGCCTCGTGTAATAAAATGTAACAAACGACAGATAATATGCGTTAAGGTTTTAAACTGTATTTTCACAAATTAAAATTGAGCAAATAGCGGCCAGTTATTATGCCGATTCTAAAGTGTCTTTTCATCTCTATATGCTTTATCTCGGTTGTTGTCCTTGTATGATACAAGCTGTATTGTGTGTTGAGCAATATGTTCTGTGTAATCAAATCGTATATTTCCCACAAATTCTACACAAATCTGCACAAATGAAAAGACTTTGTCCCGAATGCCGCTATAAAGTATGGCTGCAAATGAAAAATTTAAATAATTTAATAATATATAAGTTAAGTTAAAGATTTATAATATTTCTGATGATATTTTCATGAAGTATATCGCTAAAGCTAACGATGTGGATGCAACTTGTGCGACAGTATGACAGTTACAGTCTGTGAATGAATTAGGATTGAACAACGGGAGTGCATACTGATATACTAATTCCACAAGTACATAACAGATAAGAGTGTGGAGACAGGCGTCACACTCTCTGTTATCAGTTCGAGAGCTATGCTCTGCGCGCTAACTGCCCACTTACTCCTCCTGCAAATCTGACCCACCATTTTTCAATTGTCGAACGATAAGTCACGTTTGCGGGAGTCCTTAATATTGTAGAGTAGTGAGCGTACAGGGTACTCGTTTACGGTGGGTCCACTAGGTAGCAGTTACAGAGGTGGGGGCGTTAGCGCGCAGAGCCTGGGGCGGCAGCTGATAACAGAAGTAATAACAGGATAATCACTGACTACATCTGTTATCTATTATGTGCTCTTGATACTTGTTAAAATGGTCTATAGTAATATAAAAAGAAAGTGAAGGACGATTTATAATCCTTGGACAACTATCAATTTTGTGTACTTAACCTTAATCATAACCTTAACCTCGTCAGTTCTACACTTGATTTATGTTAATTGTTGCTATCTAATAAAACATTAGGCACTTCTAATTGCGTTACTAAGATAAGTGCCTGCTTCACAACAATTAGACAAATTTCTTATTATAACACCGAATGCATTGACTTAGGTGTTAGTGCAGCTGTGAAAGGATAGAAGGAAACATGAAGAGCTTTAGCGGTGATATTCAAAGACACAGTGATCGCTGCACAGTTGGGTTTGCCAGTATTCTACCTTTAACAGTATAATATTCCGATTGGTTCACTTTTGAAACATTTTCCAGTGACCGTTGGATTATTTCCTGAACACATGCCTTCACAATACGATGCACTTGTTCTAAAATCGGCTAATGTATCAGCACTCAGCAGAACATAAAACGAACGAGCACAAACTACTTCGTTCGACGATGCTTTCAAACAGTGCTCAGTTTCATTCAGCTGTATTGACTTCAGTGACTGATGGCTGTATTAGCAAGCGTAGAGTAATATGAGTATGAAATTCTTAACTTAGAAACTGCTAGATATGCTGCATAGATGCGTTCACTTGCGGTCATCTTCCAAAGATTCGGGGAGTGGCTTGAACTATATACATGGATTATGCAACAATTTTTATATCATTGGAAAGGACAGAAAAGCTACCACGTTTACTAGGCAGAAACTACAGTTTAAATAATAACCGACTGGTTTATAGAACACTTTATATCATCGAAGTGTAAACGTTATTTGAAACGACTACAACTTTAATACCACTTTAATGGCAAGACAGTCAAATTTCCTATGCTTTCCTTTCCCTCTTATGGAAACAAAAATTCCATGGAGGATTTATGATATTTAGGAATTTGGCACTGATGATTATGACTTTGTTATGTCGAGTAAGTGGAAGGCATATTTAATTAAATATTGCACCGCACCCATTTTTTGACTAATCAATCGAATGAGCCGAGAATATTTTCAACAATTCCATATACATATTTCCAATTCAAGATATTCTGATTTATATGTTGTCATGATATTCTGTTTCAAGATATTCTGTTTTTACTCGTTTCCGAGTTTCAGTTATAACGAGAAGAGGGAGAACTAAAAACACTGCACGTTGTCTTGTTAACATTCCGCATTAAGGGGGGGGGTCGCCAGGTACCAAATTTTATAGTCACCGATTTCGCTCATTTTTGGGTATAATATACCCCATATGTGCCCAAAAACAAGACAAATTTTTAGAGTCCAGGGTCAATCCCATCTAGAGATATTGCAGTTCAAATCTCTACAATTTAGTATTTACGTTAGTATATATGCCTCGCTGAGGGCTTCGAAGTCGCGTACAAGTGGGATGACAAGAGACTGTGGCATGACAAATATATTAATTTAAAGCCTTTACCTGTAGGTGTTTATTACCGCATAAATTACAGTGGCAAGCTAAGCAACGAGCGAGACACGGCGATTGGACGTTTTGGTAAAGTTTATTTCGACTGTCATTTGCTTCAAACTTTAACTCGCTCTAACTTTATCATGTTGCTTTATATAGACTTGGTGCAAGAAGATAAAATGTTCAGGACATCGAGAGCTTCAATTTGATATAAAATATGGCTATATTTGAAAAAGTTGAAAATTTGACATGCTCATAGGTGTCCGCCATGCTATCGTAGTATGTCACCACCACCAGAGGAAAACATAGGCTATTGGCATGAAACTTCACATAAGCGTAGGTTTTATGCCAGACTATTAGCATGCCAAATTTTATTGAGATACCTTAAGATTTGACTGACTTATGAAGCAGCAAACATGAAATTATCGAAAAATGACGATTTTTGAGGAAAAATGAAATTCCTGCTACCAAAACTGCGAGCTACTGAAAAGGCCAAATAGGGATTGATTATATGCGAAATAAAGCTCTAACAATAACTGTGCTAATATCTAAACGCGAAGTTTCTACACCAAAGGGTTAGTTCAGGACAAGACAAAACGTCCACTGACCTACACATTTGTAGAGCGATTTTGAGCAAAAACCGACTTCTCCGGACTTTGAAGATTCGTATAAAATCAGTTACCCTGAGGAAAATAACCTCGTATAGATATTAGCGCTTTACCTTGTTCAAATTAGGTTTACAGCGAGTGGTAGCCGATTTGCTCTTACACAGCGCTCAAACTTTTGGTAGCAGAAAAAGTTTCCAAACTTTTTCATTTTCCTATGTTTAACACATGTCGGGGTCACGTTTGGAGAGTTATTGTGAATGATAGGAAAAGTTTTGCAACAAACGCACTTGTCTTGTTTTGGGGACCTATGGGGACTACAAAATATGTGAAAATGAGTAAAATCGGAGATGGTCGAAAAGTCGCGACCCCCCTCCCCTTAAACTGTCACAGTTCATTACCTTGTTCAGTGCCAGCGTACTCAGGCTCGCGTTCCTGTACGTGTTCGTCGACCCAGTCTTGTAGTCTGCTGGCTGCACTTTCAACAACAGACATACTGGTGGTTCTCATGTCTTCCAGTGCTGCAGGAGATGGCTCACGCTCCTCAGGAATACCTTCAAAACAATGCCAAGGCTGACTAACTACATTTTGCACACTATTGTAGTATAGCACAGTGTCTTTATAAGGTTAAACAAGTTTGTCTTGCCTTCTTATTTCTCGAAGGTCTACCATATTGTTTACGCATGGCGATGCAGTTGACTGTTGCTGTGCTAGCTGTCAGTTTGGTGACTACCTTCCTCGCGTACTTAATAAAAAATTTATTTTCCCTCCAGCACTTGTTATCTCAAAAACGTGGGGCCTCCGTTGGAATTCGGACTTGATTAACGCTCCGATCGCTCTGCTAACTTAGCCAATGCAACGATGCCACAGTCGTATCAAGCAAAAGGAATTCATATCCAAGCTGAAGTGATAAACACACAAGTGCATTGTACATTGACAGTGGACAACGGAGATGTGCAGGAGACGGAATTTGGGGCGGGAGTGGGCGGAACCTGGGGGGGGAGCGAAAGTATGAGCTGCAGGTCTGGGGAGATGAATCCCCCCCTGAACCCCCAAACGTTGTGAAAGGACAGCTTTCTTACTTTGTTGAGCTGCATTCGTTTGGTACATTACGTAATTTTACCAGTTTATATGCGACCACAAAAACAAATTTTGGAACAGAAATTAGCTGTTTTCTCTTGTTATATGTCCAGCATTCTGAAACAGTGGATTGCTTAAAAAATTAAAATTTTCTTCTCAAATGTATTTAGTTTTAATGTCTTTTAGTTTATTCAACACTAACCAGAGAGGCGATCGTCTCTGTCATCATCGGACCAGGTTTCCACGATGGCTGAGTCACTGGCAATCGAGTCATAATCTTGGACGTCAAAAAATCCTCCAACCACAAGTTTATTAGTAAGTTTGATAACCATGTCTTCGACAGATCTCCAAGCAATGGTTCGATACAGAAGCTTGCGTTTTTCATTTTCTATGACATTTTCTTCTTCTGCCAACTTTATCTGTAGCAGCAACAAATGTCATGAAAGTGATTAACTCGACTGTGCTCAACTTGAGTGTAGTTTGCTTTATAATGTAGCCAGTAACATGCCTTTGAAGTTGACCAATTTAGGGAATATATTCTTGGTATATCCCAATTGTTCATAACGAAGAGCGATTAGACAGTAATTAAAAAGGTACCCCAATTATAAGATATTAGGTATCGAATGATAGAATCGGCGGCAAACCATTAAATTTATAAAATTCACCAGAAAATGGGAAAGATAATTTTACAGTCCTCTATGACAGTTGAAAGTATACTACATTAACTGAATTTGTTAAGGACCAGTAGTATAGGAGAGATGAAATGGGACCTGTTTGTACAGGTATTTTGGCTTCATTCTGGCTTTGACGAATAGGGTCATTAATCATACAGGTAAGGTCATTAATCATCGGGTGCAGATGTCTTTCAAGGTCATTGTTGGCCAATTTTGCCTTTAGCTTGGATTTAAGCTTTGTAACATTGTACTAAATTTTTAAAAGTGTTATTGGACTATATTACTTTACTTACGTATTTATCTACGTATTTAACATTAAGTTTGCTAGACTATAGTTTGTTTACCTGCCTAATTAGTGTTTGTTAATTAACTGTCTAATTAAGTACGTAAATTTAATTAAGTAACATTTTGAAACTTTTTTCAAACTTCTATTTACCTGACTGTTTGTCAATGACGCTTCTGCTACCTACTTGCTTCAGAGTTGTAAAGGCCAACTATATTTCTATAAATTTTTCCATTTTCCTTAAACAACTAAATTTTCCTTGCCTTTATTCTTCTATATGACATCTGGACCTTTGTATTAACCTTGAAACGGAAGACATGTACACAAACACTTAAAGAAGACAAGATTGTTACGTACTTCAGAATATACTGATGTTAGATGCCTTCTAGTGTTAGCATATCTTTAACATACTGAGGACTCAAACCTGTCACTACTTTTCTTCCCCCACTAGCTGCCTTCTAGTGTTAGCATATCTTTAGCATACTGAGGACTCAAACCTGTCAAAAGTCTTTCTCCCTGCTAGTTGAGCAATAGCATACTGAGGACTCAAACCTGTCAAAAGTCTTTCTCCCTGCTAGCTGCCTGCTAGTGTTAGCATATCTTTAGCATACTGAGGACTCAAACCTGTCAAAAGTCTTTCTCCCTGCTTGTTTAAAATTTTCTTCCCCTATTAGCTGCCTTCTAGTCTTAGCATATCTTTAGCATACTGGGGACTCAAACCTGTCACCACTTTTTTCTCTCCCTGCTAGCTGCCTTCTAGTGTTAGCATATCTTTAGCATACTGAGGACTCAAACCTGTCAAAAGCCTTTCTCTCCCTGTTTGCTTAAAATTTTTCTCCCTGCCTTATCTAGTTTGATTGCACCTGTCCCAATGAAATTAAAGATGTAAACAATAAACATTGGTTGAAAATGAAAATTTTGTGACAGCGATAACGCAAGACTGGGAAAACTTTATGTGATAAGTTTATGTCAACGTAAAGAGCAAACCGTGAACCAACTTCGGTCACCTGTTGGTAATTATTTGTTGGCTAGTTAGTTAGTAATAATTGGTTAAAGTTGACTATGAAAATTGGCTGAAAATGGGTGATTATAATTTTATGTCTCCAATTACGCAAGATTGGGAAAACTTTATGTGATAAGTTTTATGTCAACGTAAAGAGCAAACAGTGAACTAACTTCGGTCAACTAATTTTGTTTAGTAGTTAGCTAATTAGTTAGTAATAATTAATTAAAATTGACTATGAAAATTTGCTGAAAATGAAAATTTTATGTCTCCAATTGCGTAAGATTGTTGACACCTATTGGGTTAATTATGGTGCCTGTGTGATAAAGTAATAATGAACTCACTTCGGTCACCTGTTGATAATTATAGGTTAACTAATTAGTTAATAATAATTAAAGGTGAATCGGAAAATCTGTGTGTAATGACAACAATTACATGAAACAGGGAATAGGCTGAAAGTTAAAAGAAATAGAGTATACAACATTTGTTCAATAATTAACTCCTAACTATGAACTGAACAAGGCAATACAAAATTGATATATGTGTACAGCCTATTTTATGAAACCTAGCACAAGAATGCTGCAAAGTTTAGACATAAATTGCAAGTTTGGCAGATTTATTAACCTTACTGACAGTTGAATCACCATACTTTACATCATCATGAATTCCGTTGAAATCGGTAAGATTTTTAATTGTAGCATTTTTTAAAAGTTGTATTTTTAATGATTGCATTTTAGTAGTTGTATTTTTAAAAGTCAGAAATTTAGATATTACAGTTTTAAACATTTTAGGTATTGTTAAATATTATTTTTGCTGAAGCTTTGAAGACAATTTATTGTTATAGATTCACGCCCCAAGTTTGAATGTTCCATTTGTTCATCAAAATTCAGAAGAAATCATGACCTCCTGAAGCACATGCGCCGCCAGCATCAACCAGTATCCTGCGACAAATGTGGAGAAACTTTTCCCGGCCAACGGCAATTGCGACAACACAAGAAGACTGCCCACTCAGCATTTATGGAACAAATGACTGAGTATATCAACAGCCAATTCCTTTGTGATCAGTGTGGTAAAAAGTTCACACAAGAAGCCCTCCTCAAGCAGCATATTGAAAAGGATCATCCACCCACCACCGAAGATTCATTGGCGGAAGACCCTGTCGACCCTCCACCAGATGCCAGTGAGATTTACCAAGCCAATTGGTATCAAATCAGAACCTACCACACCGTCAAGAAGTTTATGCGCCAGTACAACTTCCGCCTGAAGACCACGTCCATGAAGGAAATAGAAAAAGCCCTCCTGTCAGTGTTCCTAGACCACAAGTACAGGTCTAAATGGAATGTTTCATTTGGTTTCATCCTCAGAAATATACTGAACGATGAATTGATATATTACTACGCCAGCAACAACACTTCCCTATTTACCTTCCCTCGCCTCATTTCCAGCAGAGCAGAACTGGATCGGTTTATTGACGATATTGAAAGCAAAGATCATATTGAATGGGCGTTTCAACAGCGTCCTAACACTAAGTTTGTTGTACATGAAATTACTAATATGATGGTTACACTGTACTGTTTGACTGGCCATTGTGCAGTAAATATGCAATAACAATGTAAATGCTATTATCAATATTTATGGTTACTACTTAATCACTGTTAGCAGTATTATTATTATTATTTTTACTATTGTTATCAGTATTATTATTGCTAATCTATTATTATTACTATTATTATTATTCTTATTATATTACTATTATTATTACTATTATTATTATGGTTACTACTGTATAATTACCATGTTTATTATATTACCATTTGTTATTATTGCATATTTTTACTAGTAAACTATTAACGAAATGTACAAGACATTACATTAGACAAAATACTTAGTAATAGTATTCACTTAGGGCACCACGTAGGTATTCAAGTTCGGAGGTATTGGCAATCTTAAAGCCAGTCATCTTATCGTGGATAGACTGAAGGCGTCTGTCAGTGTCATAACAGTACTCCCAACATTGATCCCATTCAATGTAGTGACAGGCATTAGATCTATGGCTTAGACCACCCTCGCGACACAGGTGTAAACTGCAGTCCTCTAGTCGGTGGTACAGGTGATCACCTTCTATTACGGTGGTAACATTGCCATGAGATAGTTGAATACCATTATCGGTCTCTGTAATGTCTACAGAAGACACTATAGCGATTAGGCTCAGTAGTAGCAACATGGTTCTCTATGTGTATATATTATCCCCTTGAAAACTTCACCTTGACTTTTTATGGGATTTCTGACAGTAAGGTGTGGGTTCTAGTGTCACCCGATCAACAAAGGTCTTGACAATGTTATCATTAGTGTCGCTTCTTCGCCTCAGATAGTTTACAATTGAGTCCATTGATCTTCCTCGGGACCTGTGGTGAAGGAAGTATATACAGTACTCCCCACATACATCAGTAGTGAAATCTTGCAACTGAATGCGATTATACTGTAGTTCCCTCCTGCCAATGTATGACATGAAGAGGAGAGGTGGTAGTCCGTAGCTGTCAAAATATTCTACCCTGTTATCCTCTAGCCACATTGCAACCCAGTGTTCTCCAGCCTGACCGGATGCCTCAGTGTTAGCAACAAGACATCCTGGACGGTACCGTGGTAGCTTATCACTGGGAAATACTCCTAGGAGAGGAACTTTGCAGTCTTGTCTTAAGGTCTCAAGGATCTCACGGGTATTCATAGTGCGTAGTCAAAGAATGGTGTCCGATTATAGTCTATTGATATGAGATTATCAAATTCGCCGTATATAATGATTTCAACACCCTGGGGATAAGTGGCCGCTGGTAGGGCCTTCTCAAGTTGCATCCTCAGTGACACATCACCTTCCTTGATCAGTTGCATTGCCCCTGTATCAATATTGTCTGGTGTCAGGTCAAAGGCAAAAATAGTGTATCCCTTGGCAAAGTCTTCGTAGGAAATGTCTGCTCCCTTGGTGGATCCGGCCATATCGTTGCCTTCGTAGAGGTATATGAAGGGCATCGTATACTGGAACTTATCCCATGCCATCTTCATTGGCTGCTTTGGTACAAACTCATCACCATACTTTAGGGCAATCTCGCTGACATTACAGTGTTGGAACTCAAGGGGATTATGCTTCTGACTTCCATTGAATGCCTCTGACTTGACCATTGCCACTAGGACTCTACGTGGGAGTTGACCGGTGAATATGGAATTCTCAACGACAGTCTGTACGCCAGGAGCGATATGCCTTGTCACCAGTTTAGTCCTCCTGATTGGATACTTGGCTGTCTCATGGTCTCTTAGTACACCCTCAATTGCCATGGTGAGAGAGTCTTGTGGTCTGACTTTCCACACATACCAACGTATATCGTCGACTAATAGTTTGTAACCACTGGTTGCTGACTGGAGGAGGATGTCGTCACTGTTACGGTGTAATTCCAGACTCAACTGGCACTCACTCAGAAGGTATCGGTCTTGCTTGAAAAGGTCGCAATGAAGGGGTCCTGCCACTACTACATACCGACCATCCGTAAATGGTATACCCCGATGCTTAGCTGCAGTAGTGGAGATATCATTGAAATCGCTGTCCTTTGCAAATAGGTTACTCTGCAGATGAGATGTCTTTGCTTCCTTCCCAAAGTTGGCTATAGTCTCCAGGTACGCTCCATAGTGATAAAGGTCACCACTGTTGTAAATTTCCTTGTCGGATAGTTTGACCACTAATCGTCTAATGAATGACTTTGCTAGCATATTGATGGGTGCCACTGAGATACTACCATCTGCTGCCTTTGCTACTGCCTTTCCATCACTGTCAGTTATCCGTAGCTTTAGATAAAGGTAGTTTCTGTTTAGGTCAAGCATGTAGGAATCCTTAGGCACGAGGAATAGGTATGGACCATTGCTGGTTACAGGATTTAGGGGATAAATTTCTGCCATGTAGCCACTCTCCACACTGACCTGAGTTGGAGGTAGCGAGAAGAGATCCATTTCGGACTTGAAGCCCGGCATAGACCGTTCATCTACTTGTTTAGCCATTGAAGTTACAGTTAGTAAATAATTGGTATTACATAGGGCGGGTTTTTATGGGCTGTAAATATCGCGCTTCAATCTCTTAACTTTGCGTCTATGTGGTCTGCTTCCAATGCCTTCTCCTTGCTGTATTGCCTTTCCACTGTTCTCTAGCAGGCGTCCAATGGCTGCCTTCCCATGCCGTTTGAGTGCTTCCTTTGGATCTTCACCTCTATTCAAGTAATCACGAGCCACATCTCCGGCTGTCTGAAAGGCCTGCCTGCCTGCCTCTAGACCTACACGACGTACTACTGGCCAAATAAAGCGTCCAATACCTCTCAAGAGGCTGCCTAGGCCATCTCCTCGCTGATACCTTTGGCCGGCGTAGAAACCAGACCCTCTCTGTATCAGGTGCAGTTGCCAGTCTTCAACGGTTTCTGGATGATATCTGGTCCTCATCTTTCTTGAAGTGTAACTTGATAACTATACTACCATACTCAAAATGTACACTTCTGCCAATGTGATTGTTTATATGGACTTTAATGCTATTGATCACATGCTTATTCACAGGGACGTAGTGAGGTTCTGGAGAGTACTGGATGGTATTCCCATACTCTTCACCCGCCTTTACTACTGCCAGCAGGTTGCCGGTAGTTGTGCCCACCAGTTGTTCTTTCACGATATCACAATG
The DNA here is from genome assembly GCA_030248195.1 of Trissonchulus latispiculum. NCBI lineage: Eukaryota > Metazoa > Nematoda > Enoplea > Enoplida > Ironidae > Trissonchulus > Trissonchulus latispiculum. The sequence goes on from JASAND010026500.1 coordinate 32,329, forward strand.
GACTTGAAGATAATGAAAGTTAAGGCTGGGTGGACGTTGTGCGTAGAATTTCTTTGTCCTCAGGGCATCTCTACCATCCTCTACTGTGAATTTCTGAGAGTCAAAGCCAAGCATGCGTACAATGGTAGGAGCAAATTGAATAAACCCGAAGTTGGGTCTTTCAAGGTGTTCTGGATTTTCGTATAAGTCTAGGTAGACTCGATCCTTTTCCTGATCATAGACGAAACGTATAGGAGGTGATTCCTGACGTTCATTAAGAATTGACTGAATTGTAAGGTTGATGGTATTTATCAGATCGTGAAGGTTATAGTATCTCCGTCTGGGTATATTACTAACTGCTCTCTCGTCTGCCTCAAATAGGACTATAATGAATGTGTCTGCATTAGAATTAATGGCTTTCCAGGTGTGAGGATAGATAAAGTCAACCATTGCAACAGACCACCTGCCATGTAGATGCAGAGGGTGAGCTAGCTGGTTCTCAAAGGTTCCGTCCTTTCCGGTCACATACAGGTAGAAACTCATCTTCGCTTCCGGAAGTGTAACTTTGCAAAGACCTTTCCGTACTCAAAGTCTACCGCCATACCGTGATCATCCTTTATATGTATTTCAATACTATCAAACTCCTTTCTTAGCACTGGTATATAGTGTGGATTATTGTATATTCGATCAACAGTATCATTATGTTTTCCCTCGATACTGACAACACGAATGATGGGAGCAATGGTGTTTCCTATCATTTGCGGTGCCACCACGTCGCAGTATATGAAGAGGGAATATAGTCCGCCTCTCAGGTCTGGTGCATTAGCGGCCACTGCGTATCTAGGTGGTGAAACTGTCTTTTCCTTTGGTACTACCTTGGTATCTGAGTATCCTAGCATATACTTTAGCTGTTTACTAAAGTGTAACGCCTTAAAGTCTGGTTCTTCATCTAGGGTAGTAGGTTTAAGTCCGACACGTCTATGAAGTTCATCATAGGCCAATTCACAATTGATCTTCTTTGTTAGCTCAAGGGTATAGTTAATGGCATCACAGAGTTGAAATATTGATTCATAGTTGTTTAGTGGAATGTGATTATGGAAGGTCTTCTTACCAACTGTCACTCCAAGTTTTGCATCATCCTTGTTTCCTACATTGAACCAGGTGACAGGATATCCGAGCTCTACAAGTGCCACCTCCCATTCGCCTTCGAGGTCAACACGATGAGGAAGTTTTACTCGGAAATTGTGCAGTTTGTTTGTTGGATAGTCTGCTGTATTACTGGGTAGGTATAGGTAAAAATCCATTGTCTTCAGTTATCCAACTGTTGAACTTGTCAGGGTATCCAAGCCACTTGACAAAATACTCCTTTCGACCTTTTCGACGCCTGGTTTTTATAACTTTTTCTACCCAATAGGTGTCTGGTTCGTCAACCTTTTGTACTTCAGGCTGGTAGAATCCGCCGACCACCTCTTCGCCACCATAGTCTTCTAGGAGGTACATGGGTGGGTCACCAGTCCTGACACTTCTGATACGGAACAACTCTTCTGACCAATTAGGGAGGTATCCTTTATCAAAGAGGCCCTTTGTTTTGCTAATACGGACCATATCTCCCTTCTTTAATTTATTTTCACTTGGCTGACTCTGGGTTTCTCCACGTCTGAGCGCCCTGTTAACCTCTTCCATATTTTCAGGTTTCGATGCCTCCACTGGCGTCATACGAATACTCCTGTGGCGAGCATTGTTGTAGCCTTCCACGAGTTGAGGAAGGTCGTCAATATACCTATACGATCTTGTCCTTGTAAAGTATTTCCATATCTTTGTCTTGATAGTACGATTAAAACGCTCAACGAGGCTACACTTGATTACTGGATTATTGCATGTATAAAAGTTGATGTGGTTCGCCTTGAGGAGTGACTGGAAATCTATGTTCAAAAATTCTTTGCCTCTGTCTGACTGTAGGTGTTGCGGTCGTCTGCCATCTGCCAATATTTTACGAAAAGCTCTAGTCATCTCTTGGCCACCCTTGCTTTTAACTGGGACCACCCATGCGTACTTGGAGAATACGTCAATGCAGTTGAATAGGTACTTGTAGCCATCATTCTTGTCTGCTATAGATACCATATCTGCCAGGTCTATTTGCCATAGGTCGTCGATACCTGCCACCTGATACCTCCTCGTTTGGAATCTGTGTCTAACTGGTTTATGGATGCTGTAAGTGTACTGTTTCTCCAACCAATCAGTGACTTTGGACCTCGAGATTCCATGTCGTTTTGCTTCCTGATACACCCGATTAATACCGCCAAATGCTGCAGGACTTTGCGGATCATAGTAAATCTTCTCTAAGGTGGCGGTGTTAATATTATTATCTGTATTCTCTAGTGCCTCTTCCATTTGAGTTTTCTTAGGGCTGACCTAATTCCTTGCCCTGTCTGTATATTTATGTACCGTGGGTTTCCGATAAGTTCTTGAGGTACGTTGCTGTCTCTTAGTGCCTTTGCCAATGTTTGCCACCCTGTTGCCGGTGGTTGACTGGGCCTATTGCGAATGAAGTCGTGAATCAGATCATATATTCTAGATCCAACTGCTGGCTGACCCTGATACTCTATTTCACCTCGACTGTTAATCTTGAGACCTGGTATACTCATAATATGTTCAATCAGATGCCTACCCTTCTGTTGCAGTGTGGGAGGTAGGGTAGATACAATGTCTGGCATAGCATGGGACTTGAGGGTCATCTCCGTTGGTCTATCTCGTAGTATTCGACGCCTATAGTCTGCCTGTTTAAACAATTTACTCTTGATATCTGCTGGTAGTTTGGACTTGAGAACATTGCTAGCTTCCTTCTCCAACACCCTTGTGTGCTCATCAAAGTAGTCTGGCTTAACTAGTATTGAGTATTCCATCGTTGCTTTGCTCACCAGTGTCAGTTTTTATTATCTTATGAGATTTTGAGATACGGGAATTATCTTATAAGGTTTTGAGAAACGGGATTTATCTTATGAGATTTCCGAGCAGTCCACTGACAATACCTACAATAGGTCCCAGGAGAGCTGGTAAAAATCCTCCGTGCTGAATGATTAGTTTCTTCTTTTTCTTAAGACTGACTCGTTTCTTTCTTAGCGCTCTTAGGGCGTGTTTATATCTTGCTAATCTTTTCTTGTCCTTCTGGGAAATCTTTACGTTGCCAGAGAGGATATTTTCTGCACAGTCACATATAGCTTTAATGAGGTCGGAACTTCCATGAAGAACAATTGCCTCTCTTTGCTTACGACTTTTGCAACGACACAATAGTCGCAGTGTATCGATATTTCTTTCAAAACGATCCATGATTATTCTTTCTTGATATTGTCAGTTTTTATGGAATATACATCGGTGTAGGGATCATCAGGGAAAATATGCCCTCGTAGGCGGAGTTTTTCTGGTGTGTTCTGGTCTAGGTCTATCAGTAGGTATCCATGCGGTCGACTAGTGGCATGCTCAAAAGCTTCCATAAATCCTTTCACTCTACCTGGATACATTTGCCTAGCCAAGTTCATAGGTGTTAGCTTATCTGCTGGATTTTTCATGAGGACAATATACTGACTATTTATCCTATTAGTCCTCTGCCTATCGTAGAAGATGTCTTGAGTGATATTGATGACACTACAGGACCAATGGTGACAACCGCGGGTGAATAGTTGAACAAGGTTAGGTTGCTGCTTAATTTCGCTCATCAGATCATCAAGTACTACCAATTTTGCGTCAGGGGTTTTCAATTTCTCTAGATCCGGTAGGCCTTTGACAAATTCTACCTGGGGAAGTCTATCATATGCATCTTGCCACTCAGTATAACACCAAATAATCTTTTCAGGTGGTTCTGAGACCATTTCATCTGCATGCTCTACCAGTCGTGACACAAAGGTTGTCTTTCCTGCCTTTGTAGGAGCCGCCACGATACACGTGAACGGATGCTGAAACTTTGGTGTCCTAACCTTCTCCATCCTTAGTAACTATGAAAACACCAACGCTGTTTATATGACTTTATTGTACAACAATCATACATACAGTGCACATACTCAATGCAACGATCATCAACAAGTATATATAGTCATCATAGTGTCATATTTTTTCTTGTCTCCTGATACATGTGTTCTTTCTTCACTGTTGAATCTTCATATCATCATCACGTCATTCTTCATTTGGTAGTATCCATCATATCTTCATCATCGAGAATAAGTTCTTCCACTACTTCGTCTTCATTGATCAGTTGCTTCATATCGACATGTAGAATTCGTCGCCATCCAATACCAGGAATAGAAATGATTATCTTCTGCCTCGAATATCGTCTGCATTTATTCTTGTGATAGCGGCTGAGGCGGATCAGGCTCTGGAGTGCCTTATAGATACCCATGGTGCGATATATGGAATAGAGGTATTTACACCAGTATCGTAGGCCTACTTATTGACTATAGAGCTGGTATATCTGGTCTGCTGTAAAACTGACAGGACCGACAAAGCCACAAAGGACACGCTTATCTTGATCCAGGCAAAGAGTTGTCTCGTTATATGTGGATGTGTAGGGACATGGAATAGATCCGTTAATATAGACTGGGCACTGGAAGTTTAGACAGTTGTAGATGAATTGGCGGATCTCGTGAAAACTATCAAGTGATACCAGGTGTTCAGTCCAACCATTGTGAATAAAGATGGCATTGTCTATCGTGACGGAGTCCTTCAGTGGTGGTAGTTTACACTGGGTATGCTGTGACAACAAAATCGCTAATACAATCGTAGACAATAAAAATTTTATGAGAAGGCTTGTGATTATACAGGGAACTCCTTTGACCAATTGGAGTTTCGTAAAGTTTAAAAAGGAATGCCCTTCTTGGAAATTTGCACCAGTAGCCATAGTCAGGATCTTGTACGGCGCACTTTAACAGTACCTCTATTCGCTTCTTATTACCATAGAACTTAGATGCCGTCTTTGTATTAGCCCTACTACCATGCTTTTTATAGACGTGGGGTGATACCTTAGTGTTCCACATTAATAAGTGAGGGAGAGGATACCAAGGGGGTAACAATGATTGTTAATGTTGTTCTCAGTGGACGCTTCGACAGGGAACTTCACCTAACGAACATTCCTAACATTAGACTCTATCGTGGCTTTATTGGCGGTAGTCTGAAACACGAAGAGGCAACTTTCCAATTGTTCACTAGTGGTAGTTTTGTTTGCCTCGGATGTAAATCAATCGAACGAGCTAATCAGTGTATTCGTCAACTAGCAGGCGCTCTTAATGTCGGTATTCTTCACGAAGGCGAAGTGGTGAACCTGGTGGGATCCTTCTCAGTTGGCAGGTATATAGACCTAAGGAATTTATATGAAAGTATCAGGCATACCCATCAAGTTTGCTATGAACCGGAGCTATTTAATGGTCTCACGTGTAAGATTGCCAAAGTCACTGCACTTATTTTCCACACTGGCAAGCTCATATTAACTGGCGCTCGGAGTGAGTCTGCCCTATCAGATGCAAGGTCTTTAGTTAATAAGAAGGTGATAAGGTACACGGGGGGGGGGGGGGATTTCTTAATTTCGCTCTGTAGCTTTCAGGAGATAGGCCCAAACTTTGCATTTTTTCACCTGTTTTGGCGAAAAGTTCCTAAGTCCTACTTTTACTAGAAATGGCCTGAAAGTCACTAAAAATGGCGTTTTTCGGCCTCGGGCTGGTACCCATAGAGTAAATCGGGGTCGCTGAAAACGATGAGCATACTTCCGATACCAAGCTCGAAGTGACCACTGGTCAGCATGGCTCCCGTGGTTCCCCGCCCAGGGTCAAAGTTGGGAAAACTCACTCGAAACAGCGTTTTCCGGCGTTTTGGTTGGGGGCATATATAGCAAATCGACTACGCTCGTTTCAATGGGCATGGTCGCCGAACCGACGGAAGTGACCACTGGTCACTACAGCCATGGGGCCTATTGGACCACTGGTCACCTGGCCTAAAACTGCGTTTTTCGGCGTTTTGGTCGGGGGCATATATAGTAAGTCGACTACGCTCGTTTCAATGGGCATATCGCCGAAACCGACGGAAGTGACCACTGGTCACTACAGCCTATGGGGCCTATTGATCACTGGTCAAACGGCCTAAAACTGCGTTTTTCGGCGTTTTGGTTGGGGGCTTCTATAGTAAATCGACTACGCTCGTTTCAATGGGCATATCGCCGAAACCGACGAAAGTGACCACTTGTCACTACGGCCTTTGGGCCCTATTGACCACTGGTCAAATAGCCTAAAACTGCGTTTTTCGGTGTTTTAGTTGGGGGCAAATGTAGTAAATCGACTACGTTCGTTTCAATGAGCATATTGCCGAAACCGATGGAAGTGACGATTGGTCACTATGGCCTCGTGGCCCTTATTGACCACTGGTCAAATGGCCTAAAACAGCGTTTGTAGGCGTTTTGGTTGGGAGAACATATTGTTTTAAATCGACTACGCTTGTTTCAATGAGCATGTTGCCGAAACCGATGGAAGTGACCACTGGTCACTACTGACCACCGGAAACGCATCCAGCATTACCCCGAAAATTAAGTTATGCCGTCTAATTAAACTAGTTAAGTTCAACAAGAAAAATTTTGAAAATTTCGCTTTGTGATTTTTTCACTGCAAAACTGGTGCCAAAGGGGGATCCACTTTTTTGATGGGGAATTTCGTTCATAGAGGCCTCCTCTTGTCAATTCTCCCTCGGCCTCGACATACGAGCTAATCTTGAGACCAATGTTTAACTACATTGGAATATAGTCAGAGAATCTTTAAAGTGCTAAGAGGACAAGAAAGTAAAATGCTCCTCCGGAGCATGGAAAAGTAATATGGGTGGATAGGGTGAGGTTGCGAAATCAAGAGAGGACTAGTTTTGAAAATGCTTAATATGGGGCTAGGTTCTGGAAGAAAGGAGGACTAGGTTGTATGCGAACTAATATGGGCACTGCGTCGCCGAACAACCCATATTCGAGGGCATGCACGCTTCGCTTCAGCGTTTGTCACATATAATATATATATATATATATATATATATATATATATATATATATATATATATATATATATATATATATATATATATATGTATAGAACGGTCAAAATTAGAGTGAAAAATGTTGAATAGGTAATCTGCAAGATATAGTAGTTGTTTGCCTGGGCAGTTATAGGCTAGCTATGTTCCTTAAATTTAGTTGGACTATGACAAGTATCGGACAGAAACATAGGGATGTGGCGGTAAAACTATTGGTTCAATCCGGCAGGGTTGCAGTCAAAGACAATCGCTATAAAATTATTCTTTAAATATGCTGTCTGTATAAATGCATAAAATGAACAGTAAGCATAGACTTTCTCGAAGGAAAAGTCTGACTATATAATACGAATATGGAAGTACGAATATGCGGATATAGATTATATCATCTAATTTGGAATCTAGGGCTATGATTTATAGTCTAGAAATTGATATAGATGAATGTATAATATTTACAGCCCGCGAATATGGGTTGTTCGGCGACGCTGTGCCCATATTAGTTCGCCCACAACCTAGTCCTCCTTTCTTTTAGAACCTAGCCCCATATTAAGCATTTTCAAAGCTAGTCCTCTCTTTATTTCGCAACCTCCCCACATCCACCCATATTACTTTCCATGCTCCGGAGGAGCATTTTTCTTTCTTGTATAAATTATTAACAAAAGCAACCAATATAAACCAGAATAAGGCAATAAAAATTAGAACTGTCACAGACGATATATACTTACCTAGTGAGATTTTCATCCAGTAGTACCATCCTTTGCATATGCAAACCGTTTTAACCTTTTGACTATCTGAAGAAAGCTTTTGTATATAAAAAATATATTAGCCATTTCATTAGCGTCAATATGAGCCCAAGAGAAACGTAGCGGCTCATGTTAGACGTTTACGTCTTGTCCTCTACTTATATTTAGATGTTGGGTACATATTAGTCACTTTAAATCTTGTCCTCAGCACGTTTGAATGTTGGCCATAATAGCTCATATTAACTTTTTTCATGCGACTGCAAGGAGCATTTTTCCTACTTGCCCTCATCCAATTTCTGGTAGTGTAAGGTCCCCCAACCACAACGCCGAAAAACGCTGTTCCAGGGGGTTTGACCAGTGGTCAATAGGCCACCTAGACCGTAGTGACCAGTGGTCACTTCCGTCGAGTCTCGACAATATGCTCTTTCGAAACGAGCATAGTCGATTTACTATATATGCCTCCAACCAAAACGCCGAAAAACGCTGTTCCAGGGGGAAGGCTTGACCAGTGGTCACTAGGCCACCTAGACCGTAGTGACCAGTGGTCACTTCCGTCGGTTTCGACAATACGCCCACTGAAACGGAGCATAGTCGATTTACTATATATGCCTCAATCCAAAACGCCGAAAAACGCTGTTTTAGGGGGTTTTGATCCAGTGGTCAATAGGCCACCTAGGACGTAGTGAGCAGTGGTCACTTCCGTCGGTTTCGACAATATGCCCATTGAAAGGAGCATAGTCGATTTACTTGTACATGCCTCCAACCAAAACGCCGAAAAACGCTGTTCCAGGGGGGTTTGACCAGTGGTCACGTACTACCTAGACCGTGGTGACCAGTGGTCACTTCCGTCGGTTTCGACAATATGCCCATTGAAACGAGCATAGTCGATTTACTATATAGGCGCCCAACCAAAACGCCGAAAAACGCTGTTTCAGGGGGGTTTGACCAGTGGTCAATAGGCCATCTAGACAGTAGTGACCAGTGGTCACTTCCGTCGGTTTCGACAATATGCCCATTGAAACGAGCGTAGTCGATTTACTATATATGCCTCCAACCAAAACGCCGAAAACGCTGTTCCAGGGGTTTGACCAGTGGTCAATAGGACACCTAGACGTAGTGACCAGTGGTCACTTCCCGTCGGTTTCGAACAATATGCCCATTGAAACGAGCACAGTCGATTTACTATATATGCCTCCAACCAAAACGCCGAAAAACGCTGTTTTAGGGGGTTTGACCAGTGGTCAATAGGCCACCTAGACCGTAGTGAGCAGTGGTCACTTCCGTCGGTTTCTGACAATATGCCCATTGAAACGAGCTTAGCCGATTTACTTGTATATGCCTCCAACCAAAACGCCGAAAACGCTGTTTTAGGGGGTTTGACCAGTGGTCAATAGGCCACCTAGACCGTAGTGACCAGTGGTCACTTCCGTCGGTTTCGACAATACCCCCATTGAAACGAGCATAGTCGATTTACTATATATGCCCCCAACCAAAACGTCGAAAATAGCTGTTTTAAGGAGTTTGACCACTGGTCAATAGGGCCATAGACCGTAGTGACCAGTGGTCACTTCCGTCGGTTTCGACAATATGCCCATTGAAACGAGCATAGTCGATTTACTATATATGCCTCCAACCAAAACGCCGAAAAACGCTGTTTTAGGGGTTTTTAGCAGTTTTCAATAGGCCACCTAGACCTTAGTGACCAGTGGTCACTTCCGTCGGTTTCGACAATATGCCCATTGAAACGAGCATAGTCGATTTACTATATATGCTCAATGCCTCCAACCAAAACGCCGAAAAACGCTGTTTTAGGGGTTTGACCAGTGGTCAATAGGCCACCTAGACCGTAGTGACCAGTGGTCACTTCCGTCGGTTTCGATAATACGCCCACTGAAACGAGCATAGTCGATTTACTATATATACCCCAATCCAAAACGCCGAAAAACGCTGTTTTAGGGGGTTTGACCAGTGGTCAATAGGTCACTTAGACCGTAGTGAGCAGTGGTCACTTCCGTCGGTTTCGACAATATGCCCATTGAAATGAGCATAGTCGATTTACTTGTATATGCCTAAAACCAAAACGCCGAAAAACGCTGTTCCATGGGGTTTGACCAGTGGTCAATAGGCCACCTAGACCGTAGTGACCAGTGGTCACTTCCGTCGGTTTCGACAATACGCCCATTGAAACGAGCATAGTCGATTTACTATATATGCCTCCAACCAAAACGCCGAAAAACGCTGTTTTAGGGTGTTTGACCAGTGGTCAATAGGCCACTTTGACCGTAGTGACCAGTGGTCACTTCCGTCGGTTACGACAATATGACCATTGAAACGAGCATAGTCGATTTACTATATATACCTCCAACCAAAACGCCGAAAAACGCTGTTTCAGGGGGGCTTGACCAGTGGTAAATAGGCCACCTAGACCGTAGTGACCAGTGGTCACTTCCGTCGGTTTCGACAATATGCCCATTGAAACGAGCATAGTCGATTTACTATATATGCCTCAAACCAAAACGCCGAAAAACGCTGTTTTAGGGTTTGACCAGTGGTCAATAGGTCACCTAGACCGTAGTGACCAGTGGTTGAATAATTATTTTGTTTCACTGTTTGCTGTCTATTTTCTTGCTGGCCAAACCCGATTCTTATATTTAATTTATCAGAAGTGCTTAGTATTAGTTTTAGCACAGTGAACTTCGAGAAAAGCTTGGATGTTGGGGTGGCTCAGGTTTTGGTTGGATGGGATCTGCTGGCGCTGGGGGGGTCGTCGTAAAAATTTCGTAAACCATAATGTTGAATTGCATTTTTAGTTTAAATACGCTATGTATATACTGCTCTTATGTATATTTAGTCGTTGCTGCGAAAATTTGCTTTTACTGGGTATATAAATGTTTGTAGTTTTTGTAATTTTAGCATGGTGTTTGGCAAAATTATACGGGTAACTATTCAAAATTATCAGCCTTCCTTCCAGAGTTTAGAGGGGGGTCGAAACCTTTGCCTAACGTATATTGATTCCGTTTCTCAGGTTTTATTAAGCAAACATATAAAGTCGTGTAAATATTTTTTTAAAAATAGCGTTGCAATATACGTATATATACGTATATACATAGCGCGGCTGGAAATAAAAGCCCAAAATTTCGAATTTTGACTAGAATTTAGCGACAATTCGAAAATCCAACGATAAATATATACGTATGAGCGAGGCCTTGCGAAGAGCTTCCAAATGAGCCATAAAACATCTCTCTAACAGTATATAGTTACGGTTCGTGAGAAATTTTCGACCAAACCGATGGGAAAAACCCAATGCGGGAAAAAACCCATGGGCGGGAAAAAACCCTTCCGAAATTTTTGCTGGAAGCATGCCGGAACAGTTTTGACTATACCAGATCAGGAGGCTCTATTGAGCTAAGAAATGCATGAATTTATCCTTTGCTGCTAATGGTTAAAAATATTTCATTTTGAAATTTGGTTTTCCCGCACATGGGTTTTTCCCCGCACATGAGTTTTTTCCCGCACATTTGTTTTTCCCGCCGAGTCCATAGTTTCCTTTGGGGGGGGGGTATCCCCCCCAAAATTTTTGACCAATTTTACCCCCCCCCAGAATTTTTTACTTGCCCTCCTCCAACTTTCGGCTACCCCCCGAACCCCCCCCCTAGCGATTTTCGGGCCCAAAAAGTTAGGTAAATTTGGCCGAAAAATGGTCATTTTTTGAAAACTTTTTCTAAAATTTTGACTTAAAACCGCTTTAAAACGGTGCAAAAACGCCAAAAACGATAAAACAAGCCTTGTTTTGACGAAAAAGCGTTAAAATACAGAAAATTTTGCGTTTTAGGACATTTTTCGAAATTTCTGAGGTCCGAATTCTGGGGGTGGGGGGGGGCTGAGGGGGTACCCCCCATCACATTTCTTGGGTCGACCACCAACCACCCAAGATTTACCCTCCCCCCAGACCCAAAGTTCCAGGGGAACTATATATGGCCGAGTCTAAGTCCCCTCAGGTCGCACCACAGGTACCAGAGCCAAATTGCATACACCATCGTTAAGTTCGGGACATATCCTCTGTGAAACTGTAATCCGTTTTGGGCTAAGTAGGTCTTTTCAGTAGTTCAGGTTTGACCATAGGTGTAACGTGGATTCGGGTTGGGGGGGCTCCCCCCGGAATTTTTGGGGGGGGGCGGCCCCTTTTTAGACCCCCACAAACCTCCCCAAACCTCCCCCAAAAAATTTTTCTATTTTATGCCAAAAATCGCATTTTCAGCCATTGCTAATGCCGAAAAACATGAAATCATAAAGTAATTTTAACATTAGACAGTGTTTTTAAACTCGGAAACTTGATTGCCAACATGTTTCTGAGTCCAGAATAACTTCAATTTTGAGTCTAGAAGTCCATAAAACCGTTATAAACGTGTATTTCTCGCGATAATAAACACGCTAAGCCAAAAATTTGGATTTTTTGAAAAATTTTGCAAAATTTATATACCCTATAAATATATACCTAATTTTTGGCCAATTTTCGCGCCGTCGAACCCCCAAAGTTGACCCTCTCTAACCCACATGTTGGGAGTTGGGACAAAAAATTCCAAAATGCAGCGGGAGCTACAATAGCACACCCTCCAGGGTAGTTTTTCCATCTGCGCTATACATATGTAACATACAGGGGCGGATCCAGGGGGGGGGGGGGGGGGGGGGCCGGCCGCCCCCCCGTCGCGATTCGAAGGTAGGAAAAATTAAGGAGAGAAAGAGGAAAAAGAGCAAAAAACCAAAAAATTTCGCGCCTTCGGCGCGACTTTTCTACTTTTTAACCGCATATTTATTGCATTTGTGAAGAAAAAGCTTGAAATGCATCCGATTTTTCGGAGAAAATTACCATTTTTGCCTAAAAATGTCAAGAATTTTAAAAAATTTGTTCAGTTCTTCAGTATAAAAAGAATTAAAGATCCGAGTACCGATTTTATTGCAAAAACAAAAAATTTCTTCAACTTCTGGGGGGCTCCGCCCCCCAGACCCCCCGCTGGGAAAATTTTGCCGCCCCCCCCGTCACGAAATCCTGGATCCGCCAGTGGTAACATATATTAATTAAATTAAGTAAATATGGCCCCACAACCTAATCGACAAATCCCAAGCTCCACCCACCCAAATTTGCCAGACCCACCTTAAGAATTTCTGACGTTTCACTAAAAAATCTTGCAAATTTTCTTTAACATCTTGCTTAAAATGAAGAACAATCAACCTCCGTTAACTTGGCCGGGCCAAATTCGAGAACAAACGGTTGACTGTCCTCAAACGTTTGGTCACGTTTGATCACGTTTGTTCCACGCAAAACTAACGTTTGTTCACGGTCCAATATTGAGAACTTTGCAAAATACTGGACCTTGGAGCTAAGTTTATGCTGGCCGCGCCAAGTTAATATTTCATTAAAATTTTAATACCATTAAAAAGCTTTCGTTTGATCACACATAGATTTCGTTTGGTCATGCTCATCTCTGTGAGAATCACATAATATTTATTTTTGAATTTTAGTATTTTGATGCCGGGTGACACTTGCACTACAAACATCCATTCGCAGTTGGGCGGGGTGGAGTTGTTATCATAGATGTGTTAGGGGGGGACCCTCCCACCAAAATGACAAATTTTGGCGACCCCTTCACCCCTCCCCCCCCCCCCAGATTTTTGGCCAAAAAGTGACCAAAAATGGCAAGAAATAGAAAATGTAATGGGGGTCCTCCACCCTCCGTCGGGAACCCCCCCCCCAGTTTTTTTGCCCAGCCACACCTATGGTTGTTATTGCCTTTTCGAAAAGTTCAGCCATAGGTGTGGTTGGGCAAAAAATCTGGGGGGGGGGCGACAAAGGGAGGGACCCGCCAAAATTGCCAAAACACCTGAATTTTCGATTTTTGCCATGTTTGTCCGCTTTTTAGTCAAAAATAGGGGTGGTACCAAAATCTGAACATCTGGGGGGGGGCGTCAAAATTGGTTTTGGTGGGGATTCCCCCACCCCTTAACACACCTATGGTTTCATCAAATGCTACGTGGTAAGCACAGGTGTGGCTAGGAAAATAAGGGGAATAGGGACGGGGAGGTATATGCTTCCAGAATCTAGAGATGGGAGCGGATCTGCGAACTTTGGAAATTGGAGTTTGGAAGTTGGCAAAACTAAATTGTCGATCGGGTAGCAACTCCTCCAGATTTCTCTGCGTTCCCTATCTCTTTTGAGTTTGACAAAAACTGACTGCTTTTTGACCTAACATAGCCCAAACCGGAATGAAACTAAAACTGCTTAAAATTGGTTTAAAGCAGTTTTGTGCTATTCATTTTTAAGTTTTTTTTTCGAGGGATCACCGATACCATCCCATGTTTTTAAGCAGCCACACCTAAAAAGGGGGCCCCCCCGCAAAATTCCGGGGGAGGGGGCCCCCCAACCCAAATCCCCGTTACACCTATGCGTATGCACGTAGAAATTAGAAATTAGGCAGCTGAAATTAGGGTTGGTGGGGTAAGTCAGTCGGTTTCAGACGGAAGCAGAGCATAGGCGTGGCTATATATAGCCATGGGGTGAAAAAAAACCCACCCCCTTTTTGGGGGGGAAAAAACCCCACCCGCCTCCTGGGTCACGGGTTGGAGCTAGGAGCTCCAAAACATACCAGCAGAAAGCGCGACTCTTTCTAACCTATGTGTGCAAAGATCAGGTCATTTGGTTCACTCTTGCTCATTTTATGACATTTTGAAAATGATACCTACTTTTTGGTCCAACCTTCCAAAAATTTGGCAAAAGTTTGGACCGATGTAACTTTTGACTGGGTTGGGCTAGAAAAGTTTTGCAAATATCTGCAATGATGGCAAGTCTTCCTCTTTGCACACAGCAAAAATTAGACCGATCCGATGCACCGTTAGACTGGCACATTGCCAAACGTGGCGGGGAAAAAACCCACTTTGGGGGGAAAAAAAACCCACCCAAACTTTTTTGAAAAATTTTTTACCAGCTCAACTGGGAAACAATTCGGGACTGTAGTACGATATTATCGAGGACGCTGCGTCACCCTATGCTGTCAGATTTGGACAATTTTGAATACTTGGGTATATAGCTAGAGGCATAAAACCCTAAAAGTGCAATTTCGCTGCTGGATGACCCAGCAGAGGTCTAATTGTGACTTTTAATAGCCAATTGTACGTAAAAAACCATTCTCTACACGTTAGAATAATAAGTTTTATCAAATTACATCGTTTTTAGCATTTTTCAAAAATTGCCCTATGTTTATGTGTTAAACTTTATGAAACCTGTCCATTTGATGCTGCATTTTCAATGGCACATGAGATCTCAAAAAAAGCTACCTAGGTCGGGTTTTTTGACTCATACTAACTAAAAAAGAGTTGAATTTTACACAGGAAGTGTCAGAATCGCGCTACGACAATTTTTAGGACCTGTGAGGGGTGGGTTTATTTTCCCCCCATTTGGGTTTTTTTCCCCCATTGGGTTTTTTTTCCCCCGCTACTTTTTGCATTATACCGGCCTAACGGTACAACCTAGAGAAGTGCAAATGGGCTTAAAAGAAAGTTCTAAGTACGCCAAGTACGATGGTATATAGAGTTCTCAGATAGCTCTTATAAGAAAAAAGTTCCAGCCAAAATCCGAAAAAGTGGGTTTTTTCCCCCCATGGCTATACGTATACAAAAATGGGGAGGTGAACAGGGAATGTCTAAGCTTATACTAGGGATTGGGGGCCTAAAAGTCCGAGGGGGCAAGAAATGTTGAAGGGTTTTTCTAAAAAATCGGAAATTCAGGGTTTTTTGGAATTTTGGAGGACCCCAAAGGTGTGTTGGGGTTGAGGGTACCCCCACCCAAATCAAATGTACCGGTCCCCGGCCCCCCTAAAAGATTTGGCTATGCCCTACCCCCAAATCGGCCTTTCGCCGACCCCCCCTTCCCCAAATATTTAAAAACCCCCTACCTAAAATGACGCTAAAAATCGCTAAAAATTTGAATTTGTCTGTTTTCGACCGAAAAACCGATTTTTCGCGGACCGCCCTCGAAAATTTTTCTCACCTCTCCCCCTAATCGACTTAGCTCGACCCCCTCCCCCTTTTTCACCAGATCCCCATCACTACTTATTTCAACCCCCCCACTCCAGCCACACCTATGGAGGACCCCCCAGATTTTCAGATTTTAGCTACCCACCCCCCCCCCCCAGATTTTTGGCCAAGTAAGTAAGTCTAAAATAAGGTCAATATTGAGCCAGAAAGTCCATAAAACCGGTAAAAACGTGTATTTCTAAACGTAAATAATAAACACTTTAAGCCAAAATGTGTATATATATACTTTTTTAAAAAATGTTTCAGAATTTACCCTAACAATACCCAATTTTTGGCCAATTTTTCGCGCCTTGGTTGGGGGAGGGCAAAAATTTTGGGGGGGTTGGAAAAATAGCTGGGAGGGGGGTTATACCCCCACCCCCATTACACCTATGGCCACACCCAATGCATCTAACCATTGAATTTTTCCACGTTTTCCACTTGGCCAATCCGGGGGTGTGCGAAACATAGGTGTACCTGGGGGGGGGTGGGGGGGGAACCCCTCCCCCCAAATGGAAAAGTGCCGACCCCACCCTCGAAATTTTGGAGGCAGACCCCACCCCCAAATGGCCAAATCCCAGACCCCACCCACCCAAATTTGCCAGACCCCACCCTCAAGATTTTGAAAATTTTGCCTCAAAATTAGTAAAAATTCGAAATTTTTTGGAAAAATTCGAAATTTTTGCAAAAAATTTAGGTTTTTTCGAATAAATGAGCAAAAATGAAGAAATATTTTTGATTTTTAGTTGGAAATAACGCTTTTTTAGCAAATTTGCGAATTTTTTCTAAATTTTTGACCAAAAAATTTTTTAACCCCCCCCCCAAATTCGATTTTTCCGAACCCCACCCCACCTCAAAACGGCTGACCCCACCCACCCTAATTTCGGCTACCCCCTCCCCCAACGATTTCTCAAGGTACACCTATGGTGCGAAATCTGAAATTCAGATGTGTCGCTGAAGTGATTTGGTTTGGTTGCCTCCGCCCTCCACACCAATGGCTGTAGAACATAGGTGTACCTGGGGGGGGGGGTCGCCAGTCTTGCCATTTTTGGTCACTTTTTGGCCAAAAATCTGGGGGGGGGGTCGCCAAAATTTGTCATTTTGGTGGGAGGGTCCCCCCTAACACATCTATGATAACAACTCCACCCCGCCCAACTGCGAATGGATGTTTGTAGTGCAAGTGTCACCCTGCATCAAAATACTAAAATTCAAAAATAAATATTATGTGATTCTCACAGAGATGAGCATGACCAAACGAAATCTATGTGTGATCAAACGAAAGCTTTTTAATGGTATTAAAATTTTAATGAAATATTAACTTGGCGCGGCCAGCATAAACTTAGCTCCAAGGTCCAGTATTTTGCAAAGTTCTCAATACTGGACCGTGAACAAACGTTAGTTTTGCGTGGAACAAACGTGATCAAACGTGGCCAAACGTTTGAGGGCAATCAACCGTTTGTTCTCGAATTTGGCCCGGCCAAGTTAACGGAGGTGAACAATCACTATTTTTGTTCTGCCTGGAGGCAGAACTATTTACACGGGATTTGGCTATGTTTAAGGTGGTGATTCCCTTTGGTCACATAAAGTTTGCACCATTATTACTCATTCATTACTTGGAGTTAAGAAGCCATTTTTATATCAAAGTGTAGCTTAACATTTTCTCTTTTTAATGCATGCCACGAAACTAATGTTGTTTTTTTAAAATATTTTTAACACATTTTAGAAGAAGTATAATTTTTCAGATTTTTTGCAGACTCAAGTAAATTTTTTCGCGAGACATCGGTTATATCATTCGATACCTCCATCAAATAGCTGGGGACGATTTTTTATTTATTGTGAAATCGCTCTTCGTTGTAGAAAAATAAGCTGAAATGTATGCGTAACCTGTATTTTGCCTACTTTTTCCAAATTTGTCAAGCGATTACTTTAGCTAGAAAGCAGCAATCGGGGCAACTAAAAAATCATCCCTGGGTATATTTGTGCAGGACACTGTTGTTCAGTAGCAGCCCTTCAGCTTGCATGGTGAGTGCTCCACAATCTTTGGAAGAAAATTGGTCGTGTTTTTGCAAAAACTACATTTTTATGATAGCAGCCTACAGGATAGCAGTGGGAAGACGATCATGTGTCGGGTAATTTGTCCCTGTGAGACCTTCAGATCGACTCCCTTAGTTTGATTTTACGGCTTGCGTAGTTCAAGAAATCTTGGATTATTTGATTTCTGCAAAAATGACAAGTTTTCGACGCCAAAACAAGAAAATCGGCTATAACTCACGGTAGAGAAAAGCTAGAAACTTACTTTAAAAAGCAAAAATGTGAAGCTCAATGAGGTCTTTCGAATGAATATAGTCATAACTGTATAGCTGCTGCCAAACGTTCAGAAATAATAGGAAAAACCACTCCGACCGGAAATCTCGAATTTTTGAATCGGGATTGCGCGGAGGGTGTTAGAACGCTAAAAGAACTTATTTCGGAAAGTTTCATCAAATTTCATTTTGATTTTCGCCGCCAAATGACAATATGTGCCCAAAAGGAATCATCACCTTAACGTTACAGACTCCTCTCTTAATACGAAAGCAGCCTATGCTCAGCATTGTGCTAGTATAGTCTCCGCTAGTCCTTTTTTTAACCAATAGTTAGGGGGCCGAAATAGTTCCTCTTAATTTTGTAATATTTTCTTTTTAGGCTTTGTAATTCTGGCTAGAATTCACTTAACGTAACTTTGATTTCTGGCCCCTCCTTTGAAATTTTTTTGGCACATGCCTCTTGATTTTATTAGTCTGCATTTCTGCCCCCCCCCGTCATTTATGAGCATCACTGATTTAGTTTTAGCAAGTATATAGTAACTTTGCGTTTATGCAAATTAGATTTGTGTAAGTTCTGATCAGTCAGCTTTATGCTTCTTGCCTAACAGGTTGCGCTTAGGTTGTGCCTTGTCCATGTGTTCTGATCTCAGTTCAAAGTATAACGGACTACGGAGTTCTTTGTCTTTCGGAAAAAATTCTGAAAAAATATAACTGACACCAAGCCAGTGAAAAACGTTTCAGTTTTTTGGAAACGTGTACACAGTAGTTGATATCATGCTTAAGGCGGATCAATCAAATGGAACTACCAAAACAACAAAACACTTTTCAGTAGATTATCTGCAGGCTGCTAATTGCTAGAAAAGTAGGAAGAAAGCAAACATCCGACACTACCTTCGTACAAGGACAAAGTACTGTATAGTGTATAGTATAATCAATGTAAGTTGCAGAAGGAAATTGGATTCATGAATACTTTTTTTTAATCCCGAGCAAATCACGCCGTGTTAGTATATATGATTCTTTATTACAAAGACGTGATTTTAAGCCCTGCGGCCGCCCAACCCCGATGCCGCGTCCACATACAACAGGTATTACATCTGTCACACCGATGCTGATGCGTACAAGCGGCTACGCCGTGACAGGATTAGTAGGCATTCAATACATATGACGCAAGAATTTGGTCGGCACACGGTTAAATCAAAAGAGTCTATATCCACTAGTTTGAAAAGGCTGTACAAGAATGTACGTATATACGTACTACGCGATTTTCCTCAAGATATATATATATATATATATATATATAGGCCTGTGGCATGCAAAGGACTAAAGTCCTTGTAACGCACGCCCCCGCATAAACGTTTTAAGCTGAGATTCTGCATTTAAAAGCTTTTCCTTAAACATAGTCAGCGAAGAACATGTTACTACCTCATCAGGTAATGAGTTCCAAACATTACAAATTCTATAAAAGAAATGATGTCCAGTTTTAGATTTGCGAAACTGCCTAGGTCTGATGTGTAAGCAGTTATGGCCCCTCGTCCCTGCGTCAGACGAATAAGTAAAATACTCATCAAATGAACAATCATAAGCATTATAAACAATATTATGCATGAGATGAAGATCATACAAAAGGCGCCTCAGTTCTAAAGATTGCAAACCACACCGTAGAAGCCGTTCTTTGTAAGTCAACATTTCAAGCCCACGTAATCGTTTGGTTAAACTACGCTGAACATTTTCAATAGCATCAATGTCCTTTAGTAGATACGGGGACCAAATCTGAGTGCAATATTCAAGGATAGGCCGCACATACGTTACGAATAATTTTACTTGCAGTTTAATGTTTCTACTGTGAAAACACCGAAATATAGTCCCAACTTGCTGATTTGCCTTTGCTCTTAAAAAAACTAATGTGTTTTGAAAAACTTAAATCATCACTAATTAGTATACCAAGATCCCGCATAAGATTAACTTCAACGATACCTTCCCCACCCAAAGCATATGCACGCTTAACATTACGATATCCAATATGCAAAACACCACATTTACTCACAGCAACACTCAGTTGCCACTTACTAGTCCAGTCCTTCACTAAATCTAAAGGTACCTGAAGGACATCACCGCTCATTATTCCGATTTACTACTGTAAAAATTTTGCATCATGGGCAAAAAAGACGGGTTTCAATCGTCAAGTTTTCTGGCAGATCATTAATATATATTACAAATAAAATTGGACCTAACAATTCCGGACCTTGGGGGAACTCCACTCGTAACAGGTAACCACGAAGACGTAGACGTTTTCAATTTAACCTGGTTGAAGGCGACCACTCAAGAGAGCTCTAATCCACTCCAAAAGCTTCCCTCGTATTCCACAAGCATCAAACTTGGACAGTAGTTTACAATGTGACACAGTATCAAATGCACGCATAAGATCAACATAAATTACATCAACACAATCCCCATTATCCCATGCTTCAATCCAATTTTGAGTACATTCAAGCAATTGTGTTAAAGTGGATTTATTTTTAACAAAACCATGCTGACATTTACTAATTAGGCGTTGACTTTTAAAATGATTTACAACGAAGGGTTTCACAACTCGTTCCATAGCTCTACAGCACCCAGAAGTTACACTTACGGGTCGATAATTTTTTGGATCTTTAGTATCACCTTTTTTATAGATTGGACAAATATCTGCTTTTAACCAATCTGTAGGAATAGTGGCAGTAGACAAGCGATAACTTAAAATTGTAGTTAATGGATAAGCTAAACTCCTAGCTAAATTTTTTAAAAGGATATTTGGAATTCCATCAGGACCTGCTGACAGTTTAGGTGTCAGTTCAGATAATACTTTATAAACATCCAATTCATCAAACCCACAATCAGTTGTAGAATCAGCATCCGAAATTCGATTTAGCGTCGCAGGCATCATCTCCATTATCGATTGTAAACACAGAAACAAAAGCATCATTAAGTACAGCATTTATCAACATCCGAATAAACAAGATCGCCATTATCGTTAATAAGAGAGGCAATACTGGAATCTTTTGGATCTCGTTTTTTAGCGTAAGAGTTAAACTTTCTTAAATTGCTTTGACTAGCTAAACGGTTTTCAAAAGTTCATTCTATTCAAAAAGAGGATCGCGTTTAACTGATTGCATTTTTCCCCTGTTCCGAGTTCTATTTAGCACAGTTTTACATCTTTTAAAACGTTTCCATGCAATTTTCTTCTTTTTCTTTAACTAATTCAAGAGTATTTGGTGAAAGCGGAACACGAGTAGTTTCTCCCGGGCTTAAGCTGAAGACTGGAACAAAAATATCAACAGTGTTATTTAAGACATTTTAAATATTCAAATTGAATATTGCCCAATGTTAGTACATCCCATAAATATTATATTCCAATCCAACGAGTCAAGAAATACAGACATATCAGTATAATT
>JASAND010026502.1:0-13168 GCA_030248195.1 Trissonchulus latispiculum
AGAATATAATATTGAATGAGTGAGTCAGGTAAACTAGGTTTTTGGATTCTCCTCGAAAGTCTCAACTCAATTACCGTACATCGGTTAATTCATAAAACTTACAACTTGAGCTACCTTGGTGATCCTGAGTCCTTGAGAGCGTGTGATCCGAAGCAGGCAGATGGACAGGTCCTCCGTGGAAATGGGGAAGTAATCACAAAAATCAAGTAAAATGCCGGTACGGTAAAAAGAATACGAGTCGTGGCCGGTCCGTCACAAAATAAAATAATGTTAACCGGTCTCTCCCAAAGATGGGCCCTCGGTTAAAACTGACAAAGGCAAAAGTACGAACCGGTCTCTCCCACTATGGGCCCTCGGTTGTACACAACACAGTAAAGACGTAAAGCAGACAGCGAAAACAGCGCAACCAATCCGTACGACGGCCAAACCACGACTGACTTTGGATTTTGGGAAATTTTTGAGTTTGGGGAAGACCTGTCAATCAAAAGGTGTGTGACGTGTAAGGCGGAGCTTGCGGCTCCCTTTCGTGTAGTGCGTTTCTTGTATGCGTGTGTTATCATACGTCACTTCTCTGTGACGTATGAACCCAGCTCACGGGGTGAAGGAGGCTCCCAAAAATCCCAAACTTGGACGCATTAACCCCACTTAGTTTCCTGGGGAGATAAGTCCCCAAATTTTGATCTTTTTCGTAAACAGAGCAATAAATTTCTGAAATGCATTTCTTTTCAACTTTCTCAACAAAGACCACTAAATCTCATCAAAAATACAGTCCGACAAACGTCTTCAAACAGTATACCGCAAAAACGGCGACACTCACAGACTACAAAACAGAAACGCGAATAGAACAGGAAAACAATATGCATTTGAAGAATCAAAACCCAAATACCTAGCTAATACAATCTAATGGTTACTCACAGGATCAAAACGGAATTAAGCACAGAAAACAGAATTAGATTCACAGATGGAAATGTCAGAAACAAACCCAAAAACACACCTCACAAACATTGTTAAACATTGTAATTTTCAAATTTCAACTCAGCTCAATCTAACTCAGCTCCATTTTATCCGATACGCAGCATTACATAATTCTTTGCCTCCACATATATGTTAAAAATTTCAGCTGATTTCAGCTCAAAATTACAAATTTGCTAAAGCTTTCACATTCTAACATCAGGTCTCTTATGTTTGCTCTGCCCTGGCTCACACACTGTTTGTTTGTAAAATGTGCGTAGAATCAGTTTGAAGCATTCGAAACCGGAAATTTTATTCCACAACTCATCGCTAAGAAACAAGGCTTCCAACAGATCAACACTGCGTCCATTGTATCACCATTGTATTAGTAATCAGTGCAACAGTAAATTTTCTGAAGCATGGTAAACTAAAGCTAAAATATGGTCAGAAAACTAAATTTTCCTGATATAAGCAGACAGATGGATGGCTGCATGATGTTTTATGTTATTTTACTATACTTAAACAAACTTGAAACATTGTATTTAGGTTTATAAATTAAAAAATATTGGTTCAGCGCACTAAACATTTTGAAAAACGTATTGCTTGTTTCTTACAATATCTGCATTGCTTGTAGTTACTTCAAAGATTAATAGCCTATAACACACACATATAACATACATTAGTTGAAGTTTGAGAATTCTTTTGCTGCGCAATCTTCATCCTCTTCTCACGGTAAATAACAACAATTAAGAACGATGACTAACAGGAAGTAAACGAGCTATGTCAAAACAAGCAATAAAAGAACACAACCTTTTCATAAGTATAATTTTGAAGGAGACTTCCTAAAATTGTAGAAAAAGTATTAGTTGCCAATTTGTACAAGTAATATTTTTGCTTCACCTGCAGTCTTCGATATAATAATTCCTTTTCTGTCACGAAATGACAGCCTAGAAATGCGTGACTGTTAAATAATTATTAGCTATATAATTAGTAAAAGTTTCACGCAATTTATTGAAATTTCACCTATATATTTGACGATTCTTGCGCAAACTATTGTAGTTTAAGTTGACACCCTCTTTCCTTCAAGACGTTACGTGAAATACCTTCAGTTCAGCTTAACTCAGTTCATTTAAGCTTTCATATTGTGGACATTGCAAATGGACTCAAACAGGAACCAATTTGTAGTTTCGACAAAGTATCCAAGGAAGACCAAAAAGTTTGACAGACGAAAGCTGAATTCTTAAATTTTCCCAATAAACAAGTGTTGCCTCCTTGAGTCGGGGCCCAATCCTTTTGAGTCATGAGCCTTGAGCGGAGTACTGCCTGATAAGCCCCTTACTTTTCTTTGGTCCTCTCTGGATTATTTCTGAAATCAACTTTTAAGGTGGTGTGCTGGAGGGTAGTCAGTCGTGCCCAGCGATTTTTGAGTCATGGAAAGTATTCTGCAGAAAGTTTGCAAATGTATGCGCCTTCACAATCCACTCATGGAAAACAATCCAAATTGCTTCTAATTGTTAAAAATAATAGAAATAGAAACGAAAAATTGACCTTAATTTGTCTCAATCTGCAGAAGACTTGTACTGGCCAGTCTATTTCTCGTCTGCTCACCGAGGTTCAACAGGTTCTAGAACACGTCTACAAACATTTTTTCAATCTTATTATAATTTACGCAGAGCAATTGAGAATTAGACTTGTTAGCAGATTCCTGCAATAAAATAATGAGAAATTCAAATTTGTTTTTGAATTTTTCACATATAAAATTCGAACTGCTGATCAAAAATGAGCAGGTGTCAAAATAAAAATCCATGAACATTCAGCTTATAAATTTTCAAGTTTGTACTTTTTAGAATCCTTATAAATTTTTACGTTTGTACTTTTTAGAATCCCACAACCTTTCCTACACCAAATATAGTATTGTATTCGAACAAACTTTCAGGGTATTGAGTTTTTGATGGTAACACCTGCCCATTTTGGCTGAGCAGATGGGAAGCTGAATTTCATATGTGGAAAAAATTACAAATGAAGTAGAATTTCTGATAATTTTATTGCAGGAATCTGCGAACACGTCTAGTTCTCAGTTGTTCAGCGTAAATTATAGTGTAGGTGACGCTAGAAAAAATGTGTTTTCCTTCCACCAGAATCTGCTAAAGATAGGTGAGTGGACGAGAAACAGAAGGATCAGTGCAAGACTTCTGCAGATTGAATAAAATTTAGGTCGATTTTTTATTGTTATACTTTCTAAAAATAGAAGCTATTAGGATTGTTTTAGATGAGTGTATCATGAAGACAAATAAAGTGTGCAAACTTTCTGCACAACATCTTTCCTTGACTCACAAAATTGGTCTACTACGCACTCTCTCAATCGCAGCATCCCGTACACCAAACCGCACCACCGCACCATCTCTAGCACACTACGTTAGAATTGGACTTCAGAACAGATCCAGAGCGGATCAAAGAAAAGTAGGGGTGGATAAAGAAGTGATCCACCCAAGGATCATGACTCAAAAAAGTTTGGTTCTGACTCAAGGAGTGGGTGCGCCAAGGGCACATTCGCTGCAGAAAGAAATCAAGCTGAATAACTGAATTTCCTTAAACTTGAAGGGGTTTACATTTAACTCCACTAACTCCAATTTTACGCGGTACCTTTTGTGTAGTGTTTTTGGAACGCTATAACTTTCATCATTTTGGGTATGCATTGATACATATATTTGGGTTTACGAAACTAGCAAAATTAGCAAAAGTCAAAAGTTTTTTGACGACATACCGCATAAAAATAGATCTTCAATATTCTAACTTCGATTTTTTAAAACTGTAGAATCGACCAAAATTTCTTTCTGTGCCATGATATGAAGGACATGTGGGCCGAAGAACATTTTTGGATTTATTTCAACAGGTCATAATGCTAAAAAAGACAAATGTGTGGTGACACGAAATTTCGCAACTTCGCACTGAATTTTCTTTCAACTTGAGTCGTTTTAGCTCAAACCAAGAAACCAACTCAAAATTCTGCCAAAAACCACGCGAAGTGACGAACGCGACGTTGGGTTGACTTTGAGAAATAGAAGTTAAAAAATAATCGCACTATTGCCAACATCGTATTTTGGTCAAATCTCCAGCTTTAAAGTAATAAGCTCCAGCTAATAGGCATTGATAAAATGTGCAATTAGATGGTGTATCGGTCGAGCATAAATAAACCAAAATTGTCCACGAGATTTGGCAGAAATTTTGTTTCCAGATTCTCTCGTAAATAGCCATTTTCCGACACCGAAATTGTTTGCGGCTTATGCTGACTTAACTTTAAATGTTATAAAAGCAAAAATGTTCAGTTTGATGCCCTCTCTCCATTCGTAACAACGAATCCGGTATTCCTGCTGGGAGCGTAATGGCAAAAACCAAAAATTTCTTATCTTTTGATCTAAAAAGCCGGGACTGATGAAAGAATGCTCAACAGCACCAAAGTATTGTATTTGAAAAGTTTCGCTTATTTGCATAACGATTTAGGGTCCAATTTACAAAAAGTGATACCAGCACCTTAAGAAAAGTTGTAAGTGCGCATTACTCTTGTTCAAGCAAAGGTTAGCCACAGTAAGGCTAACTGTGAGCGGGGGAAAATCCTGGGTGGGGGCATCCACAGAGGGGCTCATACTAAAGACCCAGACATTTTTAGCTTTATAGCGTGAGGTTTGTATTAATATGAGGGAAATGGTCATTTGATGAATGAACTTTTTCTCCTGCTACAGTGGTTTATGAATAGCGGGAGCCAAGCTTTTTCACCTAAGCTGACTGCAAAGGCCTTGCAATTAGCTAGGGAACTAGAACTTTGGCTTTTAACAAAAGCAGTCTTTAGAAAATCAGAAATATAAGCTTTGATTAATCCATGTACTTCAATCAACGTCTATTTTAGAACACATGAACTTAGGTTTTTGTTACGGGACCTGCTAGGTTTTGCTTTTGTTTGGAAAAATGCGGATTTATGGCATATTTCATGGTTGGAAGCCAATGTTAACAAACCTGAAGTTAACAAATCAGAAGTATAAATTTGTGCAAATAATGTGCTATATTTAAGTAAATATTTCAAATTACAGGTAGCCTGCATTTTTCCTGCCGAAAATTTGAGGAAATTATCTAGAGCTGCAAAGGCTTTACTGCCGTGACCAATTTTTTTATAACATTATGGCCTATCAGAAAACGTTTGCAAGCATATAAAAAAGTTAAAACCAAAGCATAGTTTTGGACCGGATGGGATCCCGCAGTTTTTTCTAGTTAAGTTTGCAGATTACCTGGCACTCCCCCTTTCAAAAATTTTTAACTTCAGTTTTCAAACGTCTACACTTCCTTCTGAATGGAAGTGTGCAAAAGTTATTCCAATTCACAAAAAAGGGTGTAAATTTAACGTGGCAAACTATAGACCTATCAGTTTGTTGTGCTCTTGCTCTAAAGTAATGGAATCAGTAGTTGATGAAGCACTTGCTTTGCACCTAAATTCAAGCTCCCTAATATCTACAAATCAATATGGTTTTCGTTCGAACCGATCTACTGTAACTCAACTTCTACAAACACTAAATGAATGGACTTCCTATCTGGAAGATAAAAAATTTGTGGATGTTCTGTATATGGACATTGCCAAAGCTTTTGACTCAGTTTCCCATAAAAAATTAGTAGCTAAACTAAAAGCATATGGAATTTCTGGTAAACTTTTAGACTGGTTAACGGCGTACTTACATTCCAGACAGCAGTTTGTTGAAATTCAAACCGCCAAGTCAGACAATGGGGATGTTATTTCTGGAGTTCCACAAGGAAGTATTTTGGGACCTAGACTGTTTTTGATTTATATAAATGATATTGAAGACTGTCTTGTATCAATGTCAGCGAAAATTTTTGCAGATGACACTAAATTCTATCTTGCTTGTGTACACCCTATTGCATGTAATTATGTTCAAGATGATATTAACAGTATTGTTCAGTGGGCTGCTGTAAATCAGCTTGGTATTGCGTTTCAGAAATGTTGTATTCTGCATTTAGGTTACAATAATCCTAATATGGCATATTATTTCAACGGTATTGCTATTGAATCTGTAGATAAAATGAAAGACTTGGGGGTTCTTCTCTCAGATAATTTAAAATCGTCAGCCCATTGCGTTCAAATTGCTAAAACTGCTTTTGTAATGATAAATCTTATTTTTAGAAATTTTCACTCCAAATCTATCCCCTTTCTAGTAAAATTATACAAAATTTTCATTCGTAGCAAGATAGAATATGCTAGCGAAGTGTGGAATCCATACCTTGCCAAAGACATAGATCTAATTGAAAGGATCCAGAGATTGTTTACAAGACGTCTCCCAGGACTTAAGAACTTATCATACACGGAACGTTTAAAAAGAGCAAACCTCGAATCTTTAGCTGAAAGACGAACTCGCAAAGATCTTGTAATGGTATATAAAATCATTCATAGAGTAGTTGAATTAAATTTTGAAAATTTCTTTACTTTAAATCAAGGGGGTCAAACCAGAGGCCACTCACTAAAGCTATTAGTGGGCCATAACCGTTTGGATGTAAGAAAGCATTTTTTCTCACAAAGAGTTGTCAAGTATTGGAACTCTCTCCCCGAAAATGTCGTACATTCTTCGTCTGTCGCTTCTTTTAAACACTGTATTAGAAATATCATATTTACTGTTGGTGCAGGGGGTCGGGTAATTGCAGTCGACCATCGGCCCAACCCGTCTCCCTCCAGTCCTCATAATAATTAGTATCTTGCCCTGTTTGTTAGTTACGGTATCATGTGCTGGTTATATCTTATTCTTTACTAATACTTTTAATCGTTATTGATATGTGTTGGCTGGTATTAAATTCATTCATTCATTCATTCATTCATTCATCAGTTGGATCATGTATGAACCCTCAGCATGCCTACGTTATTAGTCAGATTCGAAACCTTAAAATTAAGCTGAATACTTAATAAGATGTTGACTCTAACGGTCGTTTGCACCAAATATATAAGATTAGCAAATGATTAGCGAATTTCGTAATAAGCAATCGCTTAGCAAATGCTTAATCCCAAACTCCTTTGCACCAAATCTGATTAAGCTAACCAACTGCTAAGCAGATGCTAAACATAATCAAGAAGCAAATATTTAATCCTATTCTGGGGGAGGATTAACTGCGAAATTGCTGCTAGGTTTTCGAATTTATTATTATACTCAAACCGTAATGGTGAGAATGTTTGCTTGATGGATATTTAGAGGTTCTCCACGTTGCTCCTAATAGTAAGAAACCAAATAAAAGGTTCGCCAACAATTTGCAACGCTAAAGTTTAACGAGGTGAAAGCATTTTTAAGATTCTCAAACGTTTGGAATTTTGAAATAGCCGACACGTTTAATTTCATATATGTACTATAGATAACACAACTCATCCCAGCTAGGGGCATGTACAATTCAACCGAACACATAAACTGATTTATTGCATCGAATTCAAAGACTGCTGATGTATGTCTAGAGAAAAAGTTAAGCAAGTGATTAACAGATACGGCAGTCCTTGTAATCACATGATAATGACAAAATTCCCATAGCTGATTGGTGAAAATCCAAAAATCCAGCCTTTTCATTGGCCAATTCTCGCTAATGCTAACAATTTGCTAAGCAACTGCTAAACTGATGATCTGTTAATCACTTTGTAATCAGATGTGGTGCAACGGAGTTGTTGCTAAGCAAATGCTCAAGATTAGGACTTGTTTAACTGATCATTTGGTCTTCGGATTAGCAAGCAAGCAAGCAAATATAGTTAATCACATTTGGTGCAAACGGCAGTAAAAGGTAGTGTTGTTTCAGTAGCCTATTTTAGTTTCAGTTTCAGTTGGTGAACCGAAATAATTTCAGTTTTAGTTTAAGTTTCAGTCGGTGGACGTGGACCAATATAGTTGAAGTTGCAGTTTATGTTTCAGTTCATTTTAAAAAACTGTTTTCAGCTTTCTGAATTAACATAAGCCACAATTTAATGTTTATTCAGCCTCCCTGCAGCAATATTAACAGGATCGAAGCTCATAACCCTGAGACTATCTTTGGTGAGCCAAACATTTAGTGAAAATTCTATGATCTGCTGCAGTTCTCTGAAGTTTCCTGCTGCCTCTTGAATATCATCCGCCAAGGTTGTGATATCGGTCACATGTATGCTAGCAACAAGAATTTCGTCGCCAAAGAGTTGAGATGACTCCGGTAAAGGAGGAAGCGACTGTCTCAGGTGACGCTGCCACTTTTTGCGTTTGCCACCCTTCCGGGACAACTTCCCGTATTAGCGATACAGGATTTTAATAGTCTCTTTCTTGAAGAACGTTGATAACTGAGCCGAAATTTGCATCATCTAGACCCCCGCTGCTTCATTGTGAGTTTTTCATTACTTTGAAATTTTTGAAAAGCTTCACCTGAGACAACCACCGCGACAAGGCATCTGCATTCAGCGCTCAATCAACCTTTCAGTCATAAGCTAAGAGACGGTCATACCTACCGTCTTGATATCCGCATCGGTTTTCTACCGCATCCACCCGTGTCCAACAAATTTGGTTTTAAGGTACCTAAATGGTGGTTCCCATAAGAAAGTTAATCTACATTGAGTCTTCATTCTCAGAATATTTTAAAAGATGAGACAAGTTTAATCTAGCACTGCAGATAAGAAAAGTTTTATTCATTTCAGACATCTATGCTTGATTTCTGATAGCACAGTCTGTCATCTTAAAAAATTGCTGGATCTGAGAAAGTGAAGTTCTAGAGTACATATTGTCACGCTTTGAGCCATTTCTGGTCTGGAGTCAAAGTGCATGCAATCACATTTTGTCATGGATAGCGTTATGACTTTCATTTCCTTATAAGCCAGTATTTTACTAAGATTGGTTCTAAGATAAATATAGAAAAGTGTTTTTGTTTCTAACCATAAACGTAGGAAGGTATGGCTGGCTTTTTCTGTCCCTTGGAACCGCACCCTTAGTGCTTTTGAAGGCGGGACCTAGTGAGCCCGAGTTTCGTTTATGTGAGCTGGCTTTGCGCTGCTTATTTGCTTATTACACTTATCCGAGGAGTAAAAATGGCAACGGGCGGAACAATACGGTTTGCGTGCCTCGTAGCCCGAGAAGTAAATAGGGCAGTTTGATTGGGCAGAGGTAGTACTCCGCCATATAACATCCAGTTCTGGTGAAGGCATGCTGTTTAATTTTCTGAAGAGTTTGCTCTTTTTTAAAGATTTTTGATGTTGCATGTTTGATGCACTGAGAAAATTACTACCATTTGCCTGGCATTTCTAGTAAGGTGTGTCTTGAGTTCAAAATTAATAGCGAGAAATACAGAGAGTAGACAAATTTCTACGGCAAAGCCTCAGCGTCGCAGAAAGAGAACTCCTGCCAACAGCGATTTAAACCACTGTTTCATATTCTCATACCAACTCTGCGCTACTCCTTAACCCACTCTTTAAAAAGCTAAAGCTTTTGAGGTGATTGCCGCCACAGAATGGTCGCATAAACAAAGCTAGCAAGATTTTGGAAAATTTTGCACAAACTATGATGATCACAGAACCAAATGTTTGAAGATTTATAAGGAAGAATTAATGCCAATGATAAATAATATTACAGCCATTATTTTTACTACACTCTTGTTTTATTATAGTTTGATTAGATTACACCAATGATGTCCTCAATGGATGAAGTATTCAACGGTACCTCTTACACTACTTACGATGTTATGCAATACAAGTGGGACTTTTATGGACTCCCTGAGCGGAGTACAACATTTTATGTCTACATGGTGGTATCAAATCTCATCGCCATATTTGGGTCCCTAGCCTACTTTCTGTTCATTTATATTGTATTCACAGACAGCAGTGGTACCTTTTCTAACTCCTTCTACAAGCTAGCTAGCAGTTTAGCAATACCCGACACACTGACTTTGGTCTTACATTATGGATATTTGACTCTGACCGCCATAGTTGGGGAGGGAAATCTGAACTTTTGGCACGTCTACTGGGTTGGATTTTTGCACGATGTGTGTTTCTGGTCTGTGGTAGGTCACATGTTGGTGGTTTGCTTCAATCGCATGGCAGCGGTTATTTGGGTCATGGATTACAACAAGTTTTACACGGGTAAGCGACTGGCAGCTTGGATTTGCAGTTGCTATGTCCTAGGGTTCTGGATCCCCATAACTATGTGGACATGCACCTGTTACTACCATGTTCCCAGTGGGTGGGGCTGGGAATTCAGCTGCGGTCAGTACTCGACTTCTTGCGCTGCCTATGCCATGAAGTTGAACGAAGTGCTCTGTTTCGGTACAGTGGTGGTGCTCACGCTGGTGCAATCTTTCATTTTTGCTCGGGTCTGCCTACTTGGTAGGCAAGCAAAGGTTGTGGGTGATGCAAGTCAAAAGGCGGAGGCCATGCGTCAGAAGGAACGTGCACGTCGGGAACGTACCATGGCCATACAGTTTTTCATGATTTCTGTGTTATTGGGGGTGCATGTTGTGTTCTTCTGGGTAGTAACACCTTTGGTTCAAGTAGGTGTTATTATGCCCAATATTGGCATGGTTATCCTTCACACCTGCCTCATCATGAACAGTGCAATAAATCCGTTCATGTATTTGGTTATGGCAAAGGATGGACGAAAAGCGTGTCGTCAGTTGTGGCGAAAGATGCGGGGAAAAGGGAAGATTGAAACCGCAGGCAATAGCCGTTGGGCTTCAAGATCTGGAATGGACACCATACGTGTTGCGGTCACTAATTACTAACTCAAATGTCACATGTCAGAAAAACAATGACAACATTTTGCATTGAAGCTAAGCCGAGCATGCAAAAGACTATTCAAATGTTTAACTAACTGCTGATTATGTAATTATGCATTTAATTTGTAGCAATAATGAATGTTGTTTAAAAGTGGTGCACAACACAGAATAAATTATATTTTGCATCAAGTATTCTCCAATTCTCCAAGTTTACCTACACTCTGAATTTGAACTCTTGAATTGAATAAGCTCCTACGGTATATAATATATTTTGCATGCAAAACAAACTCATAACATCCTCCAACGTGTTTAATTAAGAGCGTTGAGAGTTGCACTCTGAATGTGAGGTCCGACTTCAGCTACTTTTAAAGATTCAGTGGCACAGTGGTAGAAGAAGGTTTGCGTTGGGGGCAGACCATGTTTTCAGCATTGTGTTTTCAGTTTTCGGCTTTGTGGAGCTTTTTTGGTGCAGTTTGGTTTTCTTCAGGAGAGTCAAGTCGAGTTCATGAGACAAGTTCCATTATAAGTTAATTTGATATGCTTATCACGAGGAACTCAAAGATCCGTTTCATCTATCACCTTATCATATATAACACTGACTAATCACAGTAATCAGACATTCTACCCAAAGTGCATATATGGATTAAAGCCACAATTCAAAACTCATTTATATCTTAAGTTTTCCAATGTTTCATTGGGATACCACAGTTAAGATTTTAGTTTTTGCATAAACTCAGCAACAAACTATTAGCTACTGCAAAATATTAGGAATTTGAAATACCAGAGGCAAAAAATCACAATAAAGCGAAGGGACCAGTGCTGCAAACTAGTGCTCGGACCGGTTCCGATTTTTGAAACCGGTTCCGGTTCCGGTTCCAGAGCACCGGTTCCGGTTCCGGTTCCGATTCCGGTTCTAGCTTCCGGTTCCAATTGAGATTTTTGTAAAAAGGCTTATGATTCAATTTTTTTTAGTTTTTTATATTAATTGGGCCAAAACCTTATGAGCCAAAGTTGTTATATGCTCAACGTTATTAATTTACATGTAAAATAGTAATTCATTTTTATACCAGTTTTAATAGTGTTAAAATATGTTAAAAGTGTAATGAATATGTAAACAAATTTCAATCCTAAACTCCTTTCCTGTGTCCCATGGTAATAGTTTCTTCAACTGTCATTAAGTATAGGATTTACGCATTCACATCATGTCACCGCCACTAATTAGCTGGTGCTCTGATTTATTTTGCTTGACAATTGACCAAGAATTTGTTAATTGTTCGCAATCCCCTATCTTGCTTGCCCAAAAACTATAGTACGACCAAAAAATGTGCAGACAACTTCGACCGTTTATAGCAGATTAACCTTTGGAGTAATCCCCAACAATGTACATAGTTTTAGAATTTTCAAGAACTCGAGATTTCGAAAATCCGGAAAATTCCTGAATTCCGGGTTTCATTCACGGAAAATCTAAAATTTTTAGTTTTTCGCCAAATTTTTATCGCAAAATTTTTATTTTCACGATCGAATGGAGTTGTTTCCGCTGCATATTTTTGCCTTACAAGTTTTTCACGAAAATGCACCAGTTTCCGAATTCCGGGTTTTTCAAATGTTTCCGGATTTTCAAAATTTCTCCAATACCCACAAGATGGGTATAATGTTCAAAGCTCTTATCGAGTTGAACAACTTCTTGTAATAATATCGAACTCTTGAAAATGCACACATTTTTCTGAATTCAAGAAAACAGGATTTTCCGGATTTTAAATTTTTTCCAATACCCCACAATATGGGTATCATTCGAAGGATTAGCTCAACAAACCTGGTAATAGAACCAATGTTCGAAAATGCACCAAATTCTCGAAATTCGCAAATTCCGGATTTCATTCTAGCTTGGAAGGTTTTAGCGAATTCCGAGAACTGGGCTCATTTCTGCGAGTTGGTTCTATTACAAGATTTGTTCAGCTCATCAAGAGCTTTCGAATGATACCAATATTTTGGGGTATTGGAGGTAATTTTAAAACCTGGAAAATCCGGTTTTCTCGAATTCCGGGAAATCTGTGCATTTTCAAGAGTCTATTCTATTACAAAAGTTGTTCAACTCGATAAGAGCTTTGGAATGATACCCATCTTGTGGATATTGAAAAAAGTTTTTAAAATCCGGAAATTTTGAAAACCCGGAATTCCGGAAACTGCGCGCATTTTCGTGAAAACTTTGTAAGAGCAAAAATATGCAGCAGGCCCAGCTCTATTCGATCGTGAAAAACAAAATTTTGATTGCGATAAAAATTTGGCGAAAAACTAAGAATTTTAGATTTTCCGTGAATGAAACCCTGAATTCCGGAATTTTAGGGATTTTCGAAATCTCGAGTTCCTGATGTGATTCTAAAAATATATACATTGTTGGGGTTTACTCCAAAGGTTAATCTGCTATAAACGGTCGAAGTTTGTACACACATTTTTTGGTCGTACTATG
>JASAND010026503.1:0-16260 GCA_030248195.1 Trissonchulus latispiculum
TGTACTTCGTTCAGTTACGTATTGCTATGTTGGGCGATTCGATCGATCATCGATTGAGGGGATCACTCTTCACGGGGTCATTTTTGGGGAAAATTTTCCCCAAAATTTTTTACATTTTTACGTGTAAAACGGCTAAATCGTTATGGGAAAATAACTAATTTTAAGTATTTTAAGGTAAAATAGCAAACCTTCCCTTAAAAATACGGCGCAGCCCTGAAAAATGTTTCGAAAATTTTACGGTAATATGGGAAACTTTTTTCAACTGTTTGAATTGTGGGTCAGGTCGGAATTATGGGGAGCTCCTCGAATGGGGGCGGCCCTCCTCACTATGTAGAAATAAGTCAGAGCTCGGAGTGCAACCCATAATATGAGCCATAATGATAATGTGCAGCGTTTGAAGACCACAGTTATCCACAAGTAATTAACGATAGGTAAGGAGTTGAGAAGAAGAAAAATGTTTATTTCTCAAATCCACCGGCTTCACAAACCAGCTAATATATTATAGAACGACCCTACAAGAACCGATGGTCCTAGATATTATATATATATGTATATATACGTACAGTGACCATAACATCATATTAACACGTTAGTAGAAACAACAGTTAATAATTCATATTATATATAAACTTACTACAAACTTACATATATAGCGCGGCGGAAAAAACCCAAATTTTCATGAATTTTGGCTGTAGCTTTTTATTAAGCGACAAATCGAAAATCTAACGATAACTACCCTGAGGCCGTTTCTCAGGATAATTTCAATAATTTCTATACCAGAATCCAATCTCTAAACTTGGAACAGTTTTTGAAGGGGCGGGGGGTTAGGTGACCACATGCTGGTCCTCTTCCGCCTTTTTCTCAAAATAATTCACTTGTCTCTTTTCAGCTGACACCTAATATGAACAGATTTGTCAAATTGATATAGCGCGGCGGGAAAAAAACCCAAACCGATATGCGGGAAAAAAACCCATCGCCAGTGTGAGTCACCCATATGAGCTAGATCGGATTTTAATAGCCTATCTTAAAGAGCGTCCAAAACTACCCTAGAGGGTGTATTATTGTAGCTCCCACTGCCTCTCAGCAAATTTTTTGGGACTTTGAAAATTTTGGAATTTTTGGTCCCAACATGGGGTCAGGCAGGTCAACTTTGGGGGTCACCCTGAACTACTGGGAAGACTTAGCCCAAAACGGATTACAGTTTCACAGAGGATATGTCTCGAACTTCACGATGGTGTATGCAATTTGGCTCTAGTACCTGTGGTGCGACCTGGGGGTGACCTAGACTCGGCGGGAAAAAACCCAAATTTCAAAATGAAGTTTTTTCTAACCATTTGCAGCAAAGGAAAAATTCATGCATTTCTTAGCTCAGTATTGGCTCCTGATTAATTTGGTATATATTTTGCCTAGGTTCGACCTTCTATGTGTGGTCCAGGTGGCCAAAATCTGAGATTTTGCCATTTCAAGCCAAATTTTCAAATTTCATCAAAAATCGCTATTCTTCACTAAAATAGGTCGGGTTTGGCTTTAAATGCAATAAAAACACGTTTTCTATGTGATAGGATGCTTAAACTGCAGAAAATAAGCAAATTTCAAAAATTTCCAAAATTTGCCTATGTTTACGTGTTAAATATACGAAATTTTGAAAAGTCAATTTGACATGATTTTTTGCAAAAATATTGATATTTTATGATTCAGATGTACTAAAAATGACCCGCTCTTTCGAATGGTATAGTCAAAACCGTTCTGGCGTGCTTACAGCAAAAAATTCGGCTGGGTTTTTTTCCCGCCCATGGGTTTTTTTCCCGCATTGGGTTTTTTTTCCCAACGGTTTGGTCGAAAATTTCTCGCCAACGGTAAGCGCTAGAGAGACGTTTTATAGCTCATTTTGAAGCTCTTCGCAAGGCCTCATGGTAGTTATCGTTAGATTTTCGATTTGTCGCTTAATAAAAAAGTTACAGCCAAAATTCGAAAATTTGGGTTTTTTTCCCGCCGCGCTATATATGTAAGTTTGTAGTAAGTTTATATATAATATGAATTATTAACTGTTGTTTCTACTAACGTGTTAATATGATGTTATGGTCACTGTACGTATATATACATATATATATAATATCTAGGGACCATCGGTTCTTGTAGGGTCGTTCTATAATATGTTAGCTGGTTTGTGAAGCCGGTGGATTTGAGAAATAAACATTTTTCTTCTTCTCAACTCCTTACCTATCGTTAATTACTTGTGGATAACTGTGGTCTTCAAACGCTGCACATTATCATTATGGCTCATATTATGGGTTGCACTCCGAGCTCTGACTTATTTCTACATAGTGAGGAGGGCCGCCCCCATTCGAGGAGCTCCCCCATAATTCCGACCTGACCCACAATTCAAACAGTTGAAAAAGTTTCCCATATTACCGTAAATTTTCAAACATTTTTCAGGCTGCGCCGTATTTTTAAGGGAAGGTTTGCTATTTTACCTTAAAATACTTAAAATTAGTTATTTTTAACGATTTAGCCGTTTTACACGTAAAAATGTAAAAAATTTGGGAAAATTTTCCCCAAAAATGACCCCGTGTTGAGTGATCCCCTCAATCGATGATCGATCGAATCGCCCAACATAAAAATTGCCAACAAATATAATATAAGCCAGGAGCTGTCTCGTGAAACGACAAACTGTATATATACGTGCCGTAAACAGGATTATTCAGCTTATTAGCAGCCGTACCTGTGTCATTTCAGTTGGTGAAATTCCATAAGCAATTCCTCTCCACATTCTGCTTCCTTCCCTCTTTTTCAATGTCCATATCAAGGAGCGGCTACCAACTTTCTCACCAATTATCCTAATTACAGAACTTTCCACTAATTCATCCGATGAAACACAAGAAACCCACAGTTTAAATAAAGGATCAAGGCCCGTCCGGAAATTTTTGATAGTGAACCAGGCAGTGCGGCGATCCCTGGATATACCGGACTCTGCTGACAGAAAAATCCAATCATCAAAATAAGTTTCAGAGAAAACAAAGGAGACTAATTTTGACGTTTGATGAAGCTTCCAGTAGCCACAAACGAATGACAACGAGGTCTTGTCAGTAGAGTAAGAATATGTATTGCTATCAGAAAGCGGTAGATGATCAATTGAAAAGTTGGGATTATGAACATCGATGCCGAATATGTGATGATGGTAGCTGGCAATAAATTCTGAATCAGGTCTGGAAGTGGAGGAGGAATGATTGTAGAGGAGTTTATCCAACAGTAACCGTGGATGTTCAGCGGATGATGCGGTAGCCAGTACACTCTGCTTTCCAGCCGACAATCCCGCTGGACCCAGACAGCAAAATAACTGCAACTGACTGAGGACGCATGACAGCAAAGCCGTGAATAGACACTTGGCAAAGGCAAAGTTCAGCTTTCCCAGGCGAAGGGTTTCTTCGTGAACTGTAGCCATGAAAAGGAGCAGATGATCTTTACCGCCATCAGGGTAATCTTTAATCAGTTGAGGATCATCTTCATCAGGCCCACAAGCAGAACTGATTAGATCGTGAACACCAAACAGGCGAGCCATTATTGATCTAAATTTGCACTGACAAAACGAATCTATAATAATCTCATCATTGGCATCGGTTGCTGCTTCGCAATAGGGACAATCTTTTCGGCTAAGACAAGAGAGACTAAGTTCTTCCAAGGCCATGGGAATGTGTAATCGAAATGAGTCGGTTGCAGAACGGGAGGAACCAGAAAGGTAACCATCATCTTCTACCTGAGAACAGCTGCAAATCAGTGACAAAAAGTCTGCATCAACATCGTGCTTTTTTACATTTGCTGAACGAAGATAACAACAATAGCCATCCGAGCCCTTGAAAGATGGCTGCTTGATTTCTTTTCCTGGCCAGCTGTCAAAAGCTGAACAACTTCCACTACACCGTATCTGTGAAAGGCACAAACAACCACTGTTCATTTCTTCTTGTACTAGTAGATCATCCACGCAGAGACCATCATCATTCATTTGCGGCTGGTTGCGGCCAGACGGAGACCGCAAACAAGACTCTTCTTGGCGCTCAGAAGTACCCGTAATATAATAGAAAGGTAAAGAAAGCAAGGATGTCCCCTGGTTGCAGCTACTAGAATCAGAATGCCCATGCACCCCCGTCAACACCTGACAAGTAGGCTGTCCAGGAGACATTTGATTTCCCGCATCATCTGATGGCAAAATCACTTCCTTTAAAGCTCCCAAATATATACATATTATTTTTCCGGCACCAGGGTTTTCGGCAGTGTGCCCGATACGAAGTTGCAACAGCCAACCACCCGCACAATCGTTAAATTCACCGTCCACACTGGACTTGTTAGAAACTTGACCCTGCGAATCGGCATCCAGACATTCTCTCCCGGACCATTCCATCACTACAAACTAACGTTGGCAACTTCCAGTTCCTGTTAATAATCCGCAGTCCCAGCGTGACGCGATTAATAAGCCATGAGCACTTTCCAACTAATATACAGAATTCTAGACATACGTATATACAGATAGTGTCAGCAAATTGGATAGCACTATACGTATATAATGTAAGTCTTTGAATATAAAGTCAGTTCGTTAGCATTCTTTCTCCATCTCCAGCATCTAAAATATTGACAAAACTGACACTGATAAACAGATGGGGGGAGTAGAAGGTCCTAATTTGGCTCGGGGGACCACACCAAAATCCGAGATTTGGGGGGGCTCCCCCGAAACTGTACCCAAATTTTTTAGCTAAAAATGCTCCTTTTGCGATGTATAGCAAGGTTCACAAAAAAAAATCACCCCGAAAATTCACAAAAAAAATCACCCACCTAGACGGCTAACAACAAGCCGCAGCCGGAAAATTTTTTGCATGGTAATAGCCACAAGTCCCAACCCCAACATATGTAAGTTTGGCTGCCGAGGCTCAATTCCTCCGACTAGGGTGCCCAAAATAGTCGACCCACCCAAAATCGGACCCTCGGACAACTCCGGACCAAAATTGAAATTTTTGCTGGTACTCACTATGGACTTCGCGCAGGTACCCCATATTATGCATGTGACATGTCCTAACTCTAAGCTATCCAACCATATATTGGATTCCCTGCCAGGTCCTCTGGGTTCGCCACCGGTGGGTGATTTTTTTTGTGAACAAGTTCACAAAAGAAAAATCACTATCAACTTTTTGTAAAATGCCTCTGGGGCAACCGCTAGGGTAAAACTAATGCCAAATTCGAGCTCAGCCACCCGGAAAACCTATATAGAGCATGTTTTAGGTACCTCAACCCCCTTCTGGCAGACGGTCCGGCCGATGGACCCGGCCCGGACCCTCCGGACCCAGGGGGTGGTCAGGATCACCTATCTGGGCAAAAGCTACCTAAAAACTAATGCCAAATTTGAATTCTACGCACCGAAAAACCTATATAGGCGAGTTTTTAGGCTTCTTGGACCTTGAAATAAAATTTTTGGTCAGTCACGTGACCCCGACCCAGGTCACGTGACCCTAGGCCAAGTCACGTGACCATTCCAGATACGAAATTACTCCGCCAAATTGTTTGTTCTGTGCTTACTAGAGCAATAGAACACAAAATAAGTGGATTCCTAGCTTCCTGGTATCAATAATAAAGGTCAAGCACATTGGCCTGGGTAGCCACTTTGGACCCGGGGGCCGAGAACCAAAATTCGAAGTTCAGCCTGTGCAAAAAAAACTTGGGGGTCCAAATTTTTTTACATAATAACACTATGGACTATGCTCTATTTATGCATGAAAAGAAAAATTTCCTAGCTATATCCTGAGATCAGATCCGGTGGTGATTTTTTTTTGTGAACGAGTGATTTTTTTTGTGAATTCGTTCACAAAAAAAAATCACAAAAATTTTTTATTACTCACGCTACACGAGGGCTACCGGCATGAAATTTGCACCATATGTAGAGGGGGTCACTACCGTTCCATACGTACCAAAAGTTTTTCGATCGGACTTCATTTGCGAAATTGCCAGCAAAAATTCGATTTTTGATTTTTTTTGTGAACGTCCTTGCTATATATAGCAAGCTCAACAAAAATAATCACCCGAAATTTTAACAAAAAAATCACCCCACCCTGACTCACAGGAAAGTCGCAGAGACCCAAATTTTTGGATGGTGATAGCTACACATCTCGATATTACAGCCTGTGAGTTTGAGCCCCTAAGTTAAAGAAACTGTACACCACCAGGCGCCCGAAAAAACCGGGCACCTGGCGGGGTTCGAACCCGCGTTTTCTGCTTAACGCGCAGACGCTCTAACCAACTGAGCCACAGGTGCTTCAGTAGAAGTACTAGTAGCTCGGCTTGGGGGGGGAGCAGTAGCGGCGCCAGGATTTTTTGAAGGGGGGGGCCCGACCCAAAAATCCGGCGACCTTTTTTTGGGAAATCCAAAAATTTTTGCCAAATTTTGGCAAATTTTACCTTCATTTCCCAAAAAATTCTCAAATTTTAGCAAAAATTTTTCGATTTTTAGCAAAAATTTTTCAATTTTTAGCAAAAATTTTTCAATTTTTATCAAAAATTTGCCAATTTTTTAAAAAAATTTCTTAAAAACACTCAAATTATGCATATAAACAGCTGAAAAATTTTTCAAGGGGGGGCCCGACACCCCAAAGGGAGGGGCCCAAATCGCAAAGGGGGGCCCGGGGCCCCCGGGCCCCCCCCTGGCGCCGCCACTGGGGGGGAGTAGTTGAGGCCGGGTAGGGGGGGGAGGGGGGTCTGGCCTCTCCGTGGGGGGGTCTCACAGGGGGTAAACTGTAGCCTGGAATGATGGAATGAAATGAACAACCGCCCCACAGTACGCAAACATTTCTACACATATATACGTAGGTTGGTACACGTATATTATGTTTGCAATCTGCACTGTGGACCCACCACGTAGACTGCACCTGTCCGCCCCTAGTCCCTACTATTCACAACAACAAGATATATCGAAATCATTATCAAAAGTCATTACTATATAATGCATACGTAAATACCGTTCACTCTTTCGTAAGACACACAGCTACTCAATGCCCCTCGGACAAGTGCAGTCTACAACTTTTGATTAATTTCATAATTTATTCAGCAAGAGCATTTCCTCATATAGTATAGACTTTTAAGTTAGTGATAAAATTTATCTGTAGAAATCTTTAAAACACTGCACTAAGAAAAAAAAAATTTTTTTTTATATACGTCATTAATTGTGACTTCCAATTTCCCAATGAATGGTCTATGCACATAGCAAAATTTCAGTTTATAATAAAAAAATTCTTATATATATACTGAGTATATATATATACTATATAATTAAATTTACCAACTTAAAGTTAGTCCGAAACTCACTAAAAGAACGAAATGTCAGAAAATCTGTAAAACAGATTTTCTGGAGCAAAAGTTTTCCCCTTGCGTCGGTATGCTGCATCTCGCCTACCTACCCATAACTACCTTGGTGGGATCTAAACCGCACAAGCTACGAATACCTGAACCAGAACATGAAAACCTGCATGAAACCAAACGAATACGTACACGATTCCTATTACAGGCAAGACGACTAATCAGGTATTCGTGGGACCCAACTTGTGCGGGGAGTCTGCAGCATACCAGCTCATTTCATTCCTCTCCCTGGGGGTTATATTAACCAAAAAACATACATTATACTTCTAAATGGGGCACAGGATACAATTTCACTGGTGGGTCCCTTCAGCAAGACACGACATAACACAACATAACATATTTATTACTTGTACAAAGTACCAGCTACCTATGCACAAGAGATTCGTAAGAAACTGTGGTAAGGCGGTTTAGGGTGTATATGGGTGCCTAATGCACCCCTGACTTACACCCTGCTCAAATTTATACTTAATAAAAACTAAATGCCTGGTTCCAGGCCCGCACCCAGGATTTTGAAAAGGGGGGGGTCCAAGGTAAAAAGCAACGGGGGGTCTGGGGGGCGGAGCCCCCCAGAAGTTGAAGAATTTTTGCATTTTTGCCAAAAAACAGTACATTGGACGTTTATTTCTTGCAAAAAGTGAATTATCGCGCCGAAGGCGCGAAAATTTTTTAAAAATACCTGTTTTTGCCGTAAAAATAGCAAAAATTTTCCATTTTGTCATTCCAAAAGGGGGGGTCTAGACCCCTTGAACCCCCCCCCTGGGTGCGGCCTTGCCTGGTTCACCTATGCGCATCGGTTTACCGTTTATTTGGGGTGGGGGAGGCTCCCCCCCAACATTTTCTGGGGGGGCCCCTCTGGCCACCCCCCCCAACCCCCCCCCCAGGACCCCCCCAACCCTCCCCCAAAAATATTTTTCATTTTTTATGCCAAAAATCGCATTTTCAGCCGTTTCTAATGATAAAAACATCTAACCATAAAGTAATTTTTACATTAGACAGTGGTTTTAAACTCAAAAACTTGATTGCCAACATGTTTCCAAGTCCAGGATAAGGACAACATTGAGTCATAAGATCCATAATACAGTTAAAAACGTGTATTTCTCGTAATAATAAACAGTTTAAGCCAAAAATTTGGACATTTTTGAAAATTTTTTCAAAATTTACCCTAAAAATACACAATTTTAGGCCATTTTTCGCGCCTTCGGCGCGACTACCCCCCCCCCCCCAGTGGGGGGGGGGGACGTCCCCCCCCCAAAAAGTTTTGGGGGAGGGTTGAAAAAAGGCTTGGGGGGGGGGCTACCCCCCCCAACCCCCCTCCCCACCTTACACCTATGCCTATGCGTGGGGGGGATATGGGTCCCGTAAGGATGAGCGGAAGGTTTGGCTGGAACGATTAGCTGTACGAATTCTATGCTTTTGGCCTGAGACTGAGAGCGTGTGCTTGAGTTGAAATTACTCGAGCCCTCGTTAAATTTGACCAAGAACAAATTTTTCAGGCACGAACGTTATTTTGGCATCTCGCCAAAATATATATAGATTTTAAGTAGTAGTATATAGAAGTAGTTTCGAAACGTAGTTTGCTAATGGCGGTTTCAACTCTTGTACTTTTGTTTAGATATAATAATAGACAGATTCCCACGTCAATCCCCGATCCTGTTAGATACTCGACTTAATTGAGTCAATTTTTGGAACTTCTCTTATTTGCTTCGACTCGACCGTCCCCAAGTCCCCAACCCCCTATTTTCGAAACAAGCTAATACTTTGTTTACAAAGGTTGCTAACGTTCGAAATATTAAGAAAACAGTGAATAGTTAGAGATTTTTCCTTTAATTTAATCTGTTTTAATACTGTACCTGTTTCGACTAATTCAGCAGTATTAAAATGCTTTTTTGAATTTGTTCACTATTTATGTGTATACCTAGCTAGATGCTTGGCTTCTTATGTTTTATTTGAATTTTGCGCCCATGTCACATTAAATCACGTGATTTCTGAAAAGCAGCATAATCTTGATTGTTTCAAGATATTGACCGTTATTGAACTAAAGTTTTTGGAAAATAATCACTGTCAAACTCTTCTTCAGCGTTTCAACGTTTTGCCGTTTTGTCTGCGTTTTTAGTTTATCG
Source organism: Trissonchulus latispiculum (assembly GCA_030248195.1). Classification (NCBI taxonomy): domain Eukaryota; kingdom Metazoa; phylum Nematoda; class Enoplea; order Enoplida; family Ironidae; genus Trissonchulus; species Trissonchulus latispiculum. Next base: position 9,513 of record JASAND010026503.1, read on the forward strand.
TAACATAACATCCATTGGCTTTATGTATTTTCTTCGGACAGGAATGACACGATCATGAGTGAACAAATACAGCAACAATGTACGTTTTGCATGAACTGTCATGACCACCTACTTAATGTGAAGTCTTGGCTTTCTTGTGGCAAAAGCAGAAGTGATTAGCTTGAAAAAAGGTTGGGTGCGACGTGTTTGTTACCAAATAGAGTGGTTGGGTCAGCCGGTTATGGGCGGGTGTTGTCCGGAAAAATCGAATTTGGGGGAGGGGATTTTATCTAACATTTAGAAAAAGTGTTATTTTGCGAAAAGTGCGTTTAACATTATTTTTCAATCATTTATTCTAAAAAATGGGCATTTTACTAATTATTTTTGTTTGAGCAAAAATTTTGAGAGTGGAATCACGCAAATTTGGTGCGTTGGGCCCGGGATTTTGTCATTTGGGGAAGGATGCAGCCTCCAAAATTTCGAAGATGGGTTCCAGCGGGACTTGGTAATTTGGGGGAAGGGGATGTCGGCGATGGGAGGGGTCGGGTCCCATGAATGAAAAATGTCCAAAAAATTTTTCGCTCAGAGATTCAGCTCTGAAATTTTTTCACACTTGTTAAGGACATAATGTAGAGTGCAGCGAGTGACTTTGGTGCAATTCTGTTGAGAATTGAAATTTTGGCAAATAGCCAAACTGAATTTTCACAAATTCTGAATTTAAAACTTTGCCAAAATTTTAATTCTCAACAGAATTGCACCAAAGTCACTCGCTGCACTCTACATTATGTCCTTAAGTGTGAAAAAATTTCGGAGCTGAGTCTCTCACACAGCGAAAAATGTTTTGGACACAAACTTTTTTAGCGTATCTTTTTCATTTTCCTAGTCGGATGGACACATGTCGGATTCACCTTTGAAGGACTCTACAGAACGATAGAAGCAATATTGCGCAAAACGCACTTGTCTTGTTTCGCGGACCCATTGGGAGTGCAAAATATGTAAAAATAAGCAAAATCGGAGAAGGTCGAAAAATCGCCCAAAAAAGCGACCCCCCCCCCTTAAGGTGCTGGTTTCCTTTCGGGTATTTTTGACTCCTACGGCTTTAATCCTTTACGCAAAGGGCTAAAACTTACGAAATAACCTATTTCCGTGCTCTTTAACATTTTAGGACCAGTCCCGTATTCTTAGGCCAAAAGATAAGAAAGTTTTGTTTTTTGGCCTTAAGCTCCCAGTAGGTAGACAAGACACTGGATTGGTTGGTATGGCTGAAAAGAGGACTCGAAAATGAACATTTTTCCTCTTACAATCTTTGAGCTATCTGCAGTGGTTAAGTCAGTATAAGCAAAAAACTGTTTTTAGGGTCAAAAAATGGGCATTTTCGAGGAAATCAGTTTTTTCAAAATTACTGCCGCATGTTAAGGACAAAATTGGCTTAGTTATACTCAATCGATACATCGTCCAAATGCACATTTTATGAATGCCTATTAGCCGGACTTCATTGCTTTCAGCTAGAGATTTGGCCGAAAAACCATTTTGGCAAAACTGCGATGATTTTGTTTCGAACATCGACTTCTCAAAAACTACTCGACGGATTCCGGAGATTTTCGGCAGAATCGAAATTCGCACTTCTGCGGAGGGACGTTTTTCTTGGTTTGGGCTAAAACATATTGAGTAGCAAGAAAACTCAATGCGAAGTTGCGAAATTTCGTGTTACTGTGCATTTGGCTAATTTTCTCGGCCGTTAAGACCTGCTGAGCCAAATCCAAAAAAACGTCCCTCGACCCATATGTCCTTCATATCGTGGCACAAAAACAACTTTTGGCCGATTCTTCAGTTTTGAGAAATCGATGTTCAAAAACTTTTGGTCTATATTCATCCTGTTAGATGTCAGCTTGTTAAACAATTTCTTCTATTTTTTTGCTAATTTTGCCAGTTCTGTAAGCTCATGTGAATGTACAGATAATAAGCTTTAAAACGATGTATAAAGCTCTTTGCAACTCCCAAAATTGCGAAAGTTATAGCGTTTCAAAAAATCACCACAAAAGCACTGCACAAAAGGATACCACCACCTTAAGCGGTTTTTGATACGTTTAACGTTTTTTCAAAGTTTTTGCAGAATTTAGATTTGTCAAAATTCTAGGTTTCCCGATCGGTTGGACTGCTTTTTAAGTTGTTAGTGCTGGCTTGCTTTTTATTTTGTCTTTCCTATTCATAACCCTTTTAGGTTCACTCGGATACTGGCTGTTGTTATATCTCTATTCTTTTGTTGTATATAGTTGTATAATGTATATAATGCCTTATAATTGTAGTTATACTGCAAACTGAAACCGGGGAACCGATCGATCCAGCTACTCTGGGAATTGACCCTGCTGAACTAACAGCTCTTTTGTCTCAGGCTACTGGTGATGGCAGTACGCAATTTGTCGATGAAGACGGAAATCCTGTTACAGTAATTATTTTTGTACCCTTGTTTACATTTGTAGCGCTTTCATTGAAGTTTAACTAATAATGCACATACCGGGGCCGAAACCAGTCTCTCACAGCGCTCTCACGTTTTTTGGGTCCTCCCTACCTCTTCCGCAACCATCCCCCCCTTACTCGTTCAACAGTCTTGGTAGTAAAAACTTTCCTAAATATAAATTAATTGAATGCATTTTTAACTTAGTTTTCTGTGCTTGTTCTATGTACTGAGTTTTCTTTTAGGCGGGGTGTCTCCGCCTCGGGCCCTTTTTCAAAACTTTTCTGAAACTTTCACTTTTTATAAAGACATGGGGGGAGAAAACATGCATAGGGAAGCCAGCCTAAAACTTTCTTTTTTTGGATTTGGAGCGGTTTGAGTATATATACTGATATGTACCGTGGGCAAATACCTATCCAATCGTATATTCAAACTTCTCTTATCCCTTTCTCAGCGTTGACTGTAACAGGATTTGTTCGTGTTTTTTGCCCGCAGATCAGGGAAAAAACATGGTGCGAGGAAGTAAAACATGGCACGGATTTCTACCAATTAACCATTTAGGGGGGTTTAAAAGCATTGTATCAACTGGTTTCAGCGTATAAAACTGCCGGTAGGTTTATATCCATTTAATCTCACAGGAAGCTTAAATGACGATTTTTGGTCAAAATGCCAAAATTCGCCAAATTAAAAAATTTTCAAACATTTTTCATTACTCTCTGAAAATATTTTTGAAACCAAGTTTTGTGGCTTCAGAAAGAAGAATAATAACAATTGAAATTCACAGCGTACAGAAAAATTGACAGAAACATTGAAATTTTTACTGCAAAACGAAATATTTTCTGGAACTTGAGTTTGGAATAGGCGAATAGCCGGATATCCATATATACGTTAACGCAAACTATATCCGGATATGAAAAATTATACTGTGCCCATCACTAGTTTCAAGTCGTCTTTCCTATAGAAGCGTAGATAGCCCAAGCCCTTCCTGAAGCGTGTGCAAAATTTTGAACATTTTGTGACCATATTTTTTGCCCGCTCTAGTGGTCCGAATGTGGGGGGAGAAAAAACATGGTCAAATTTTTTTCTGGCTTCACGTAGGGAAGAACCACTATTACCACGGGGTAGAGCAAGAGCAAGTCGAATTATGCCCACATGCATATTTATAGTTTGATAGCCAAAGTTTGATAGTTCGTTAGATCTTGATCTATACGTATGTCTATGTATGTACTTGCAAAGTTTGGAAAATTCATTTTGACCGATTTTAGGAGGTCAACTTTGGTTAAATCGAACTTAGAAACCAACCTGTTGCTGCGTGGTATATATACTTCTAAATTAGATTTGATCCTTCTGATGGGCTATACTAGACAGCTGTAGCGGCTGTAGTTGAGTAGTAGGCGACCATGTTTTTCTCCCCTTTTTTTCCGGCATATTTTTCTCCCCCTCTGACTACATATAGTAAAAAGTTAGTTTTTAATGCGGATAGCAAACTTGTGTTAAAAGGCAAAAAGTGTGTACAAATATCCATCCGGCCTACCCACCCGGACGCTTTTTGACTACTTCGCCTCCTTTGTCCAAAAATTACAGAAATCTTTAAATGCTAGCCCCGGCCTGGACCGTGTCCGGGACCATTCAACGGTGCGTCCCTTGTTCGTTAACGTTAGTTTTCGTTAAGAAAACAATTAACCATTGGTTCAGCTTTTCAAGTGGGAGCGCTATTTCAGCACTTGTTGTTTGTGTTGGTTATTGTCTGTATATATATACGTGTTTTAGATTAGTGCTGATCAACTCGGACCAGGAGGTAGTCTGGCCATTGAAGGATTGGAGGGCCTGGAAGGAGCTCAAGTTATTCAGTTGGCTGAAGGGGAGGCACTACAAACTGCTGATGGTCAAATCATGTACATACTTCAGGATGATTCCCTTGACGAGTACGTCACTTCATTTTTACAAGGAAATTTCTGTATACACGTACACTTATGTTTGCGTGAGCCCCCCCAATCGACACTGGCGTGGCCAGGCAAAAGTTCGCGTGTTCAAGAATAACACGTACCAACAAAATAATTTCAAAATATATTTTTTCATGAATTCTAAAGACTGGAAAATTGTATTATTTTTATCGCGGATAGGTCAACCAAGTCACCCAGGTTGCTGCCAATTCTCCGTTCATTTTAAACCAGATGACCTCAATTTGACTGTTATCCCCGAAACGTAAAATAGTTACAGAGGTCCTGGAACAAAGATGGACCATGCTTACCCCATAAAGCTGGGCTTATTCTAGTGGGGGGAGTGGGCCCCCATAAACGACCTTTTCCCCCTAAAAATCGCCCCCTTCCCCAAAACCAGACGGTGCCCCTTTTGGTACCAAATTTTGCCCTCAAAAGGCCTAATTTTCAAAACTTTTCCATCACTGCCGGAGATTTTTTACTCATTTTTGCCTTTTTTTAACACTAAATCTGCCTATTTTTGTAATAAAACTCAACTTTTACAGTATATAGCCGATTGTTAGAGCGCTATTTTTGGCATATTTTTTCGACAAAATTCCCTGAATAAGCCCCGTTTAATGGGGTCGTATGTTTTTTACTAATTTATGCAATTGCTTGCTGTGTACGTATACCTATGCGCTGTGCAGGCCAGCACCAAAGATTTTGAAAAGGGGGGTCCAAGGCAGGGTTTTCTTTTTCAAAATCGGACCTGTGTAAATCTTGTGTAAATTTAAATTTCAGTGTGTATTTTTGTTTGAAGCTGTGTAAAATCTAAAAGTGTTGTTTTTGAGATATACGAAATAATACGAAATAAAATAAATTTAAGCATTATTTTATTGCAACAATGTTATTTTCGGATCATTCAATCAAAAGTTCTGGCAACTGCACCTGTGTTACGTCCGTTGGGGACACGTCCGTGTAACGCAGAAGAACCCACGCGGGGGGTCTGGGGGGCGGAGTCCCCCAGACGCTGAGGAAATTTTGTAAATTGTAATAAAATCCGCAATGGAAAAGTCTAAAAAGATTATATAATCCATTAAATGCCAAAACTAGGATTGGACAAATTCTAATTTCTGAAAAAACTTCGCCTACTGAAACCATTTCTTTAATTTTCCAACTTTTTGGAATAATTTTTTCACAAACATTCTGGTTACGTACTAAAAGGTTCGAAGCTTTAATTGCTGTAGGGGAATTTTCCATAATATGGACAGAAAACACCCATTCTGAGCCCTCCCCAGAAGTTGAGAAATTTTTTAAAATTATCGACAAAATCGCATTGAACCGTTGCATTCTTTTAGCTTTCGTTTTGAATATATACCTATTGTGCTAAACAGCAACAATTTTTGTGGCTCAGACTGCTTTTTATGATATATGATAAAAGATGTACAAGACACTGGCGGATCCAGGATGTCGTGAGGGGGGCGGTAAAATGTTTCCAGCGGGGGGGGGGTCTGGGGGGCGGAGCCCCCCAGAAGTTGAAGAAATTTTTGTTTTTGAAATAAAATCGGTCTTCGGATCTCTAATTCTTTTCATAAACTCTTAAAAAAATTCTTAAAAATTCTGGACATTGTTAGGCAAAAGTGGTAATTTTCTCCGAAAAATCGGATGCATTTCAAGCTTTTTCTTCATAAATGCAATAAATATGTGGTTAAAATGTAGGAAATTCGCGCCGAAGGCGAGAAATTTTGTTTTTTGCCCTTTTTCCTCTTTCTCTCCTTAATTTTTCCTGCCTTCGAATCATAGGTGTGGCTGGCGAAAAAAGTGGGGGTGGGGATTCAGAAAAAAGTAGGGAGGGGGTTTGGCGAAAAAAGGGGGTAGGGGGGTCGCGAAAAGTCGATTTGGGGGGAGGGGTAAAAAAATTTTCGAGGGGGGGCTCGGCGAAAAATCGGTATTTCGTTAAAAAATTGAAAAATTTTCTCAATTTACAGCTATTTTTAACGATTTTTAGCTTAATTAAGCGAATTCTAGCAATTTTTTCGCTAATTTTTGGAATTTTTTGGAAAAATTTCGAATTTTTAGCTAAAATTTTCAAAAAATTTTCTAAAACTTAGGTAGGGGTTAGAAAAGTTTTAGGGGGGAGGGGTCTGAAAAAATCGATTTGGGGGGAGGGGGTGGAAAAAATTTTTCGGGGGGACTCGGCGACCCCTCCATTTGGGGGAGGGGTCCCCCCCCCACCCCCCCCTAACACACCTATGCTTCGAATCGCGACGGGGGGCCCCCCGCCATCCCTGGATCCGCCCCTGGTTCAAGAAACGATATTGAATCGTGTGTACTAGCTATATTAGGTAGTGCGCGTCAGCGCACTACCTAGAATAGGGAAAAAAAGGCGTATTGC
>JASAND010026505.1:0-78703 GCA_030248195.1 Trissonchulus latispiculum
TCTTCGTGCAGGCAATCGTCGCTGAGCATATGATTGGCAGGTCTATAGAAGGCCTGCCCTCTCCAAGAAGGACACCACCAACCGGGGAGCATCCCAAAGGACCTTGATTGAGGGGGACGCCCCTAGGATTTGCAAGCGACAGGTGGTAAGGCCGGGCAGCGAATTAGCAGATGGTCTAGGTCGTCGTCTTCCTCCTGACAACGTTCACAAGTAGGGGAATTGGTAGCACCTATTCGGAACCTGTACGCACGGAGCAAGGGGGAGTGCCCAGCCGCCCGCAGCTGGGATAAGGTGCACCTCTGTCTTCTGGAAAGGCCGGTTTCCAGGTTTCGATGTGGGGGAATGCGGTTGTACAGTCTGTCCGCAGTGGGGTGGGAGAGGGATTCGCGCCATTTGCGCCTGGAGTTTCTGATGATGAGTGCCTTGGCCGTAGACAGGTCAACTGCCACCTCCCGCTGGTCAGCGGAGGAAGCCCCTTTCGCCAGTCTATCCGCCTCTTCATTTCCTTCTATACCACGATGACCAGGAACCCACTGGAATACAGCTGGGATTCCGATGGTTCTTAACAACTGCCAAATTTCTTGCTCCAGACTACTCTCTGCAGCTGCAGGACCTTGAGACAGGCGCTGAACAGCAGATAGCGAATCAGTGCAGAGAAGTAGAGATGGATTTGTGGGTAGAACATCCTGGTGTTCAGCCAGCCATGCTAGGCTGGACTTGATGGCGACCAGTTCAGCTCTGTAGCTGGAACAGTATTTTCCAGCAGGCACTTGTATAGAGGCTGACAGGCCATATGAAAGTTGGATCGTGGCTCCAGCGCCGCCATCGCGGCACGATTCAGCGACAGACCCATCGGACCAGATTTTGATGTTAGGGCTAGCATGGCTGTTGAGGGCAGCTTCCGTTTTCGTTTGTGCCTGGTCGTCAGTGTCGAATTTGCCAAGTCCAGAGATGGAAGTGAAACACGAGATCTCGCATCCCTGTTCCCAGGGAGGATAGGGTGGAATTGCCGGGATTCGTTCAAGACTGACATCTTCCAGTCCAGTTTCCCGGTTCCATCGCGCCGCTTCTTCTCTCCAGGACTTCACAGATTTCAGCCTGAGTCGTGCATTTCCTCTAGCCGCCTGACTTCGCAGGTTTGTCTCAGGCAGGCACATGGACTTGGTATAGGCAATTTGCGACTTTTGGCGGATTATGGTATCCAGAGGCAGCAGGTTGGCTTCCAGCTGGAGGCAGTCGATTGGGGTTGATTGGGTACAGCCTGTGATTTTTCTTGCCGCCATATTGTTGATTCTGTCCAGGATTTTGACGTTGGATGCAGCTACTGACGGGCCCCATGCGCCAATGCAATAGTCAGCAGCAGATCGGACGTAGGCCAAGTAGACAGTTCTCAATGATTCTTTGGTTTGGCCCCATGCCCGACCACCCAGGGCGGACAGGACCGACAGCTTTTTCTTCATGGAACTGGTCAGATTGGCTATATGCTGTTTGAACGTTAGGCGGCGGTCGAAGGTAATTCCCAGGAACTTTGGGTTGGACCGGAATGGGATCGGAGCCTGGTTGAAGCGAAGCAGGATTTCTTCCTTTGCCTGATGTGGATCGGAGGTGAACAAGGTTGATTCACACTTCTCCACATTCACCTTCATTTTCGCTTCAGCTGTCCAAACCGCCAGCCGGTCCAGAGCTTCCTGGAGTTTAGCCTGTGCTGCCGGAATATGGGGGTCGCTGACCCACAGCGCTAGGTCGTCAGCGAAAAGGCTAGCATGGACTCCTTCGGGAAGGGCTTGTACCAGATCGTTGATGTAGATCAGGAACAGGAGAGGGGATATGACGGCACCCTGGGGTACGCCGGCTCTGAGCCGCCTATACCTGCTGGTGGCACCATTGAATTTTACCCTGGCTATTCTGTCGGATAGAAACTCAAAGCACCATCGGGCATTGCAGATCGGAAGGTTCGAGTCCAGTATGCGTTGGATGATGCGGGGTCTCCAGACAGTATCGAATGCTCTGGCAAAGTCAATGAGCACCATGGCAGTCCGGAGGGGTGGCTTGTGGTGGAACCCGTCAGCCACAGACTGAGTTATTCGCATAACCTGGTCTTCAGTGCTATGGTGAGTTCTGAATCCTGCCTGAGCCTCGGATATGGATCCATTCTTTTCCAGTTCGTAATACATCCTGTTCTTGATTAGAGATTCCATAATCTTGGCAATACAGGACGTTAGGCTGATTGGTCGGTAGGATTCTGGGTTCTTGGCGGCTTTTCCCTTTTTGGGTACTGGGACTATTGTAGCACGGCGCCAAGCAGCTGGGATACGTTTACTTCTCCAGGACAGGTTGATGATGGTAAGTAGGCACTTCTGGCCGTATTCGCTGAGATGGAGGATCATTTCGTTTCGTATTTCATCAGGGCCAGGAGAGCTTTTCTTCTTCAACCTGTTGAGCACCGCTTTTAATTCCGGAATCGTGAAGTCAGAGCAGCAGCCGGTGTGGTTGCATCCACAGGGTGTGCGCAGTCGACCTTTCAGTCTGCGGATGAAGGCACGTTCTTTTTTGCCTTCCTTGACTCTGCTGACTGCGGCGTACATTTTGGAGAATGTTGATGCTTTCGCTGCGTCAAAGACCAGGGTTTTTCCGCCGTATTGCATGACCTCTCCTGAAACCTGAGGTCGTCTTCCGTCCATGGCACTGATGGTATTCCAGAGCTTGGTCGGGTCTGTTGACGGGTTGAGGTTGCTGGCATATTCCTGCCACCATTGCTGCTTTCGTTCAGCAATGAGGTTGGCAGTTTCTCTAGAGGTAGCTATCCATTGATCCCGGTGCTCTTCAGATAGGTGGGCCTGGGCTCTGGCGGCCCGGCGCTCAGCCACTTTGGCGGCAATTTCTGGGGTCCACCATGGCTTGGGTTGCCTGACGGAGCATCCACGGGGGATTGATTCGACAGCAGCTCTGTGCAGAGCAGACTGGAATTTCTTGTACTCGGCGTGGACTGATCCTTCCGGGTCAATAGGGTCGGATACCAGCAGTGAGTCAACCTTGTCAGCAAAGGCCCGCCAATCAGCCTTTTTAATGTTCCAGGTCGATTTCTGAGGGGCAGTAGGGGTTCTATTGTGGCGGCTAAGGTTAATGTCGATGATAATAGGTAGATGGTCTGACCCCAGGTCGGGACCCGTTTGCCAGGACAGCTTCTGCAACAGGCTGGAGTGAGCAAGGGTGATGTCTGGGGATCCACTGCTTCCAGTTCTGTAGTCACATCTGGTGGCAGAACCGTCATTGGCTACGAACAGGTCCGTTGTTTGGATCCAGTCTTCCAAAATTTCTCCCATCTGGTTAGTGGGAAGATTGTTGTCCCACAGAGGCGAGTGGCCGTTAAGGTCACCACAGATTACAGAGTGGGTAGGGGTTGGGAGAAATGCCGGGTCGAAATTCAGAGTTCGATTGTCATCGGCGGCAGCTCGAACGGGTGGAATGTAGATGTTGGTTAGTTGCAGCTGCTGGCGCTGGTCATGACCGGGGTAGACAACGACGGACTGCAGTTCGGTGACATCATCGTTGGGATTCAGATACTGATCTTCAAGGACTGAGAATTTGATGCCCTGCCTAACGGCGACAAGCAGTCCACCGCCACGAACGCCATCGGCGCCCATGCGGCCTCTTCGCCTAGCTCTTAGCCTTGTTTCGAACCCCTGGATTTTGCATTCTGCAGACTGAGACAGGTGGGATTCTTGCAGAAGTAGGAGGTCAGCCTGGGAATCAGCAAGAAGCTTCTGCAGTTCCGTTTTCTTGCGCGAGATCCCGCCTGCATTCCACTGGATCAGACGGAGATGGTTGTTCGGTTTGGCGGGGTGAAAGGGCGGGGTAGTCTGACTGGGGGGAGGAAGTGGGGGTGGGATGGGGATAGGATTTTGGCTGGCTGCAGTGCAGCACTGGGAACAGATCCAGTTAGGGCTATGAAGGGAGGACATCCATTTCACCTCTGGAATCGTGAGGTTAGCGCACCGATAGTGGAACCAACGGTCGCATTTACCACACAGAACAGTCCAATACCACCCGACATTTTTGGTGCATCCGCCACAAGGATAGACCTGGGTTGGGCCTGGGTTCGGATGTATATCGCCGGCGATCAACAGAAGCAGAAGAATGAGAGCCCTACACGCCGGCGCGTAGAGCCCTCTTCCCGAAAACCCGACGGGACAGGAGGGGAGGGTCGCTTGCAACAGTTGGAGGAAAAGGGACGTCCCAGAGTGGCCCGAGGCTGATACTCCAGGAGGTGGCCTCCGTTGTTGGGGAGGCCTGGATTGGGGCAATTTTGGCATCCATGGGGACTTGAGGTCCACCGGGATATCTCCACCACCACGGAAAGGCTGCCATCGTTGGTGGAGGGAGACTTACGTTCCTGACGCAGTCAATGCCAGGAGCCGAATTCGGTTTTAGTCGTTGGAGAGCCAGTTCGAGCTCCCCATTGGTGAAAGGGCTGCAGGCATTTGGGGAATTTGGATCATGGTTGCACCCGGCATTCAGTTCAGATTTGATTTCCACTATATGGCGCCGATCCGCCTTGGTTGTGGTCATCGCGGCGGTAGAGGCATACTCTCGGATGAAAGCATCGGACTTCTGTTGGGGGGTCGCCAAAAGTCTTCCATTTTGATGAAGGCATGCACCGGCTGGCGCGGAGCGAGATTTTCCAGACAGGCCTTTCACTGTTCTCCAGACCGTGGACGGGTCGGTTCTAGCGTTGAGGTTCGAGGCAAAGCTGATCCAGTGGTTTCTCTTTGCATTGGCAATGACATGCCGGGCGTCTCGGCAGGCGGTCCTCCATTTCTCTAATTTTCTGTGTTACGTGTTCTTGTTACTGTGTTCTTGTGTAACGTCCGTGGGGGACACGTCCGTGTAACGCAGAAGAACCCACGCGGGGGGTCAGGGGGGGCGGAGTCCCCCAGACGCTGAGGAAATTTTGTAAATTGTAATAAAATTCGCAATGGAAAAGTCTAAAAAGATTATATAATCCATTCAATGCCGAAACTAGAATTGGACAAATTCTAATTTCTGAAAAAACTTAGCCTACTGAAACCATTTCTTTATTGCTGTAGGGGAATTTTCCATAATATGGACAGAAAACACCCATTCTGAGCCCCCCCCCCAGAAGTTGAGAAATTTTTTAAAATTATCGGCAAAAACGCATTGAACAGTTGCATTCTTTTAGCTTTCGTTTTGAATATATATACCTATTGTGCTAGACAGCAACAATTTTTGTGGCTTAGACTGCTTTTTATGATTAAAGATATATATATACAAGACACTGGCGGATCCAGGATGTCGTGAGGAGGGCGGTAAAATGTTTCCAGCGGGGGGTCTGGGGGGCGGAGCCCCCCAGAAGTTGAAGAAATTTTTGTTTTTGCAATAAAATCGGTCTTCGGATCTTTAATTCTTTTCATAAACTCTTAAAAAAATTCTTAAAAATTCTGGACATTTTTAGGCAAAAGTGGTTATTTTCTCCGAAAACTCGGATGCATTTCAAGCTTTTTCTTCATAAATGCAATAAATATGTGGTTAAAATGTAGGAAATTCGCGCCGAAGGCGAGAAATTTTGTTTTTTGCCCTTTTTCCTCTTTCTCTCCTTAATTTTTCCTGCCTTCGAATCGCGACGGAGGGGGGGGGCCCCCCGCCATCCCTGGATCTGCCCCTGGTTCAAGAAACGATATTGAATCGTATGTACTAGCTATATTACTATACTATCTTACAAATATTTGCACGCTGTACGTGAATAAATTATACGCAACCGGATAAGCAGATGTATCTGCAGAAACAACCTATAATCATGTCGTATATAATGCAGAAAACCATGGTAAATGATTGGAAAGCGGCGGGGGTCTGGGGGCGGCAGCCCCCAGCTAAAAGCTAGAGCTATTTTAAATATGAAGGGCTTGAAAACTATTTTTTCAGAGCACTTTTTGCAAAAATTTTCGAAAATGTGGCTGTGTATTTTGCTGTGTAAATTAGTTTTTCACTGTGTAAATTTATTTATTTTGTGTAAATACACAGTATTTTACACAAAAAGAAAACCCTGGTTGCAACAATGCAGTAGAGTGCTGCTGAAGTATCAGTGTCATCATTCTGCCAAATGAGAGCCAAGTAGGAAACTGGAACGTTTCAAGCTTCTGTAGTCTGTTGCTTCGATTATTATATATATATATATATATATATATATATATATATATATATAATTTACTGTCGGAATTGTCAAAGCTTCTTTTATGAAACTTTTAACATGTTTACTTAAGTTTCACTGATAGCCTTGAAAATGAAATAGGACAAGGATAAAAATGCTCCGATGGAGCATGAAAAATGCAATATGGGTGACATTGGGTTTCAAGCGGAAATAGGACTAGGTTTTAAAACGTTCATATGGGAGGGGCAGGTTGTAAATGCCAGGAGGACTAGGTTAAAAGCGCAATAATATGGACCAGCTTCGCTGAACAACCCATATTCACGGTTACTCATGTTCCACTCCACACTTGCATATAAGCTACTTATTTCAGCTTTCCAGCTGATTTTGAAATGTTAAGCTTATTTAATATTTCAAATATATACACAAACGACGCCGTTTATAGTTAAAGCGTTGTATTCTGCACTGTCCGTGCAGAATCTGTTATGTTATGTTCAGTCTATGTTCTGTTGTATTAAGTTGTGCGAATACAGTTTTGACTCTACTTTATTATTGAGCACAACTACATAATATAATAGTAATAGCTGCAAAGTCGTGCTGACAAATTGTTAGACTTTTATTGAAGGATTGCCACAGGCATCCTGGTGAGGGGTCAATGCGTTTCGGCGCATTGATCTGGCGGCGAGCTTCCGCCACCAGGAGGGTCTTGCTTATGCGAATGCAAGGACGCCATATTGATATCGGGCAATATGGTATCCGGCCAATGAAGACAAACTGAGGCTGGGCCCTGACAGCGGCTCCTTACGCCTGTAGCCAGGGGTCTCAATGAGGTCTCTGGCTACTTACGGTGTAGGCCCAACTACGTACTGAAGCCCACCAGTACATAGTGTTATCCCGGTAAGACAGGCTTCGGTGATTGTGGTCCCTGATAATCACTGAACCTCTCTTACGTTCCCGATCCCCAACTCTCCCACTCACGCTGGGCCAAAATTATCTAATGGGAGGAGGGGAACCAAAGTTCCGTGCCAGAGGCACGAATCAATCAAAATATGGGAGGGCCCTGTCCCCCAGCGCTATTGGGCTCTTATACTCATTGGACAAACGATCCCAGCTCTTGGGGGGATTCTCGTAGGCTTGTAGGAAAATTTTGAGCTTTCAGCTCGAATTGTGGGCTTTACTCGTGGGGGTGTGATTATGGTTCCACTCTACAAAATTCAAAATTCTCCCGTCCCCGCTGTGCATATTACAGATATATAGGAGCAGATAGGGCATATCACTGCTGACGAAGACGGACAGACCGGAAAAGAACCAGTGGAGAACTAGTTGATAGTCTGATAACACGCCTTTTCTCTGGTAAAAAGGCACCGGACAGACCTTGGGTTACCCAGCATATATGCTTACACGACCACAGGAGACAAGGAAACAGGTAAAACCCGACCAGTCAGCAGGGACAGGATGCCAGACCCTGCTGATAACAACATCACTTGCTTCAGGTATGCCAACCCGCTATCTGGTGACACCTTCGAGGATTAGTAAGGACGGTCGGAGGTCGACCAGGACAGGTCAGTACCGCCTCAGTGAGGTGACCATACCGGTACACCTCACTAGGTGCCAATGTTCAGCCTTCTGTGCTGACTTCAATGGTTTGTCCAGCTTGCCGGCACATAAAAGTGTGGGGGTGACTCTCTGGTATAAAGCTTCCTACATCCAATGTGGATAACCCCGACGCAGTCGGAGTTATTCACCTTGGTTGTCTCTATGGAGAGGCCTCGCGACAGCTCACCAGCTAGCGGGCGGGAAGTGAATTCTACCTACCTACCTACCTGCCACAGGCATTTTTGTCTGGGCAGTTTCCGCGAATATGGGTTGTTTAGCGAAGCTGGTCCATATTATTGCGCTTTTAACCTAGTCCTCCTGGCATTTACAACCTGCCCTCCCACGTGAACGGTTTAAAACCTAGTCCTATTTCCGCTTGAAACCCAATGTCACCCATATTGCATTTTTCATGCTCCATCGGAGCATTTTTATCCTTGTGTATGTATGTAATCTCAGTCATCAAATTTGTAACATATAACCGAGATGTGCTGAGGGGGGCTTCTGGCTTTTCTCATAAATTTAGACTGGAATTTGTGTGCATGCTACATCCAAAATCCACAATATAGATATCAATCGAACGACAAGAAGGACCAGTTCTTCTTAGATCTAAGTCCTGAAAACTCACTCACTTTTCGGTATTCCCGGACTCTAGAATCGTCAGAACCTCCAGCAATCCCTTAAAACTAGACACTAGAGGATCAAATCTCATGAAACATTTCAGAACCACAAGAACCCCCATCAAAAATTTGAAACTAAGTAATAAATATGTAGTTACTGATCAAATCAACTAAGAACCCCCAGAGCCAGAACCCCAAGAACCCCCATGAAAATAAAAGTTCCAAGAAGAACAAGTGATAGATCAAAACGCACCAAACAGTGACTTTTATCTTGACATGGGCCACTCATTTTGCGCTTCTACCCAGTTTTTCTTCAGGGCTTTTAGCTTCAGGGCTCTCCGGCTACGAATCTGACTTTTACTCTGAGCAAATCGTTCAAAATCGATGGGACTGAAGTGTTCTTTTAACTTTACATTTGATGCAATTTTTGCTATTTCGACTAATGTTGTCGCCCGGCCGGTTTTTTGACCCCGAGAGCCCCAATTTCTTTTACCAAGGGAGAATTCCTAGAAAATCAACCCTCATCAACCGTTTAGTTTTTTTATGTTTTAGGCTATCCTACCGGACCATCTTTCTGTCATGACATGGCTAAACCCCAAGACCTCGGTTGATGAAGTAAGCAATATATTATACTGTATCAACTGGAGGTTTATTTAACTGTTGATATTTTGTAGTTGCTGCAGCAAACATTCTTGTGTTGAAAAGCATCAAATCACGAATGAATCATAAAATTATATACTGTCAATATCAATAATCGGATTGTTATGCAAAAACAACATTCGCATTGATTTTACATGTGCTTTAGGCCTTATCCCTTCTGGAACCCTATAATGGACTCTCCTATCACCCTGTCTCAACTGTTGTGAACAACGTTCGCCATGAAGGCTACGAATGCATCGTTCCTGCTCCCCTGTAAGTCTGTGGCTTTAACTGTATTATTGTAAATACGTTTTTGCCGTTGTTTACAGAATTGTTCGAGTTTGACTACTACTAATAAATGACCTTCCCCCCACAAATTCTTCCCAATCGCTCCCTCTTTCCCCAAACGAGAGGGGCCCCGTCTGGTACCAAATTTTGTCCTGAAAAATTCGCTCACAAGGCCACATTTAAAAAATTTGCGGGGTCGCCGTAGATTTTTTACAAATTTTTTGCCTTTCTTTCTGACCACTAAATCTGCCTACTTGTGTGATACAAGTTCACTTTTACAGGGTGTGCTAGAAAATTAGCGCTATTTTTAGCTTAGTTTTAGAAACCCCCATACCCCTCCCAAGAAATCCCCCGGGATGTTATAGTAGGTATTCGAACCACTAATAATGGGATTAGGAGTAGGACATTGTTATTGTTTCATCTGCCATGTTATGGGTTTTAAGTTTATTTTGTATGTACTGTTTTAGTTCTCCTGCCAAAATCACACCTAAAAAGCAGCAGAAACCAGATCCTCAAGCCGGTGCCATACTGAAGTACTTTAAGCCTACTCCTTCGCCGAAGACTAGCAGCGCTGAGAAGGTTAAGCGTGAGACGGGAGAAAGTGAGGATGAAGATTTAGAGGAAGCTGGACCCTCCAGATCCCGATCCAGATCACCGCATCGCGGGAAACGAAATCTCTTTGATCAGCAGTAACTATTGGTTATCTCATCAGTGTACGATATTGTTTGTTGT
Organism: Trissonchulus latispiculum; assembly: GCA_030248195.1. NCBI lineage: Eukaryota > Metazoa > Nematoda > Enoplea > Enoplida > Ironidae > Trissonchulus > Trissonchulus latispiculum. The sequence continues at coordinate 10,036 of JASAND010026505.1, forward strand.
TGCTCACTCTTAGCCGTTGTAAACTCTGTCTGCTGTGTTTAGAAACGTTTAGAAACAGTTGTTTTTTACAGAGTCTGCCGTTTTTGTACTGCCCTTTTTGGCGATGGTACAGGCACTTTGAAAATATACTTGAAAAGAATGAAAACACAAGTTTTTCTGAAGTATATAATTGTTCTTATCGATAGGACGTACATGTAAGGTATGTAAGGAACTCTTAATTATCGAATATATCGATTATTTTACTTTACGCTTGATAACGAAATCGACGAAATTTACCCTAATTTGTGGTGTTTTTGTCTCATTTTACTTTGGTGTTTGAATTGATTCCTGATTAAGGTACGTAGTGGCGTACACTCCCTCCACTCATGTATTATTCGTTCATATTCGTAATGAACTTGTCTATACTAAGTAATGATTTTCTCTATTTGGAGCATTGAATCTTTTATCACTTGTTTTAATGTTTTTTACTTGAACTGAGTTAGCTGTTTTCTTCTCTAGTTCTGTTAGTATGTGCATTCTGCCTACGCTCATTCATTCCGGGTTTTGCGTCTAGTTTTCTGCGTTGTTTAGTCAGGGTTTTTTTTTGAAAACCGGACATGTTCCAAAATTGTTCTTTTTTAAAAAATTTTGTTCTTTTTTAAGTGAAATTGTTCTTTTTTCCAAAAATTTCGTAAAAAATGGAAAAATGTAATAAAAATTTAAAGTTAAATAATTTAAAAGTTTGAACGGCTTACTACATACAACAATTTATCATAATTAAGTACGTGTATATATATGAACGCTCACACTTCACGAATAAACAAATTTTATAAAAACCTTCTTGGCTTCATGCGATCAAACTATATATATAAAATTTGGAGAAATTAAAGAAACGCAATTTTAAAATTTAAAGATCTTGCTTTTGTCTCTATTCTTTTTTGAAAACGGGAGAACATAAAATTGGCTACAAATCTTCAATTTATCTCACACAAGAACTCTCTGAGGAATATCAACTCGCCTGCTGCTAACATTTGTGTATATATGCACCTGTGCCTGTCTTTGTTTGCAGTATATAGCAAGTCGAAGGAGACAGGCACAATAGACCTAATGCCATGAAGCGTTACAGTTTGAAGCAAGAACATAATTGTAAACTACTGGTGCAGGCAGACATGACTAAACTGGGGGTCTGGGGGGCGAAGCCCCCCAGAAGTTGAAGAAATTTTTTGAAATTTTGCGTTTTCGGCTAAGGAAAATATTAATTTTGTGTTCTTTTTCAACTTCTAATTTTGCTTTTTTCTCTGTTCCTTTATTGTTCTTTTTTAAAAATTTTTGTTCTTTCTGGAAAAAATGTGTTCCAAAGAACACTTTTTGGAACAAAAAAAAAACTCTGTGTTTAGTTAACCATTACCGTATTATGCCAGACAGTGGCCCACCCAATAAAACGCCCATGGGCGTTTTTTCGGGGGGTGGGCGCTTTTTTGGATTTCTCAACGCTCACTTTTACGGCTTTAAAAACTAAACGTTTGTGAATAAAATTGTGACTGATTAAACTCTTTGAAGGCTTAGAATCATGTTCTTTGGGCAATTAGCTTGTCGTTCGTAGAAATGGATCGAATCTATCAAAAATTGGCAAAGCAGTATCTACCTAAGTATAAGACGGTTTCCAAAATATAGCCCATGGGCGTTTTTTCGGGGGGTGGGCGCTTTTTTGGATTACAAAAGTCAAATCCGAATTTCCGATTCCGAAAAAACACCCATGGGCCACAGTTTGGCATAATACGGTAGTTGGTTTTGGTATTTTTAATGTTGTATTCAGAAATTATCCTATTGAGCAAATTTCTCGTAAAGATTATGAATGGAAAAACTTATTATTTAGACTTCGACATTCCCGAGTTTTGATGTAAACGGTGATCTCTTGAATGTTCCCCTCAGCACCCTCTGTATGTACAAAAGCATTTGTGATAGTTTTCTGTGCTTATTTAATGGATTTTTCCGTGGGACGTGCTTCTTGATCCAACCAAAGTCCAAAGGGAACTCTGACTGAGGGTTAATTTTACTAAAGATATGCTAAAAATGGTGCTAATTTTTGTGTCATGTACTCAAAATTTAATTGTTGTTGTCGCAAATGTAAACTTGATTTAGTTGTCAAAAATGCTAAACCTCAGTAAAGCTCATCCGTCATTCGTCACATTTAGAAGAAAAGATTGGTTCAGTTCAGACAGTTCATAGCTAATGCACACTGTGAACTTTTTGTAGATCTCGTAAACTTGGCAATGAAATAGCAACATTGTTAATTTTGCAACCGAGCTATCTCTCTCTGTACTATTAATGCTTTTGCGGGTTTGTTCTGTACATAAATAGTATGTATAAGTAGTATTGGTGATAGCAGCAGGAGGAGAGTAGAGTCAGTTTTGTAGTCCAGGGGGCAGTTTCATAATAGTTCTCGAGTTGCGGGATCCGCAACTTGAGGCCTCGAGTACTCGCGACTTTAGATCTGGGGCCAGTTCCATAAAAAACCGTCTTGAGTTAGCAAGTTCTCAAGTAGTCTGTTTTCAGTGACAACGTCTTCTATATTAAAAATTATATGTAAAAGTATCTATTGAAATTTTTATGGTGATTTATTCAGTCAATTATAGAAGTTATTGAAGGAGGAAGAAAAAATTACAAATTTAGATTTTCAAAAATTTCTCGAGTATGTCTCAAGCTGGCGAAATTTTCTCTGGTCGAAATCGACCAGAGATCTTGACTCGAGAACTCGACTCGAGAACTCGAAAACTTTTTCAGCGTAACTTTCAATGCGACTTCGTAGTGTAGCTACTAGACTGGAGAACTCGAAAACATTTTTATGAAACTGGCCCCTGAAGTGTTTCATAAAATTTCTCAAGTTCTTGCACTTTCTCAGGTTCTCAAGTTGCGGAAAACTTTCTTTCTACACTAGATTCAAGTGCGTGTTTCATAAAAGTTCTCAAGTTCTCAAATTGCAAGTCTCTAGTAACCTGCAATTTTTCTGGCCAAAATTGACCAGAGAACTTGCATCTTTAGTATTCGAGGACCCAATAATACACGCATTTACGCATGCGCAGAGTACTTATTATACGTATACTGTGTTTTTAATCTTGTAATTTCATGCAATTGGGCGGGGTGTTTTTTAGGGGTTTTCCTCTGGAGGGACTCTTCCGGAGCAGGAGGGGGAGGTTTTTTGAAAAAAGGAAATGGTGTTTTTGGGGTGTTTTGGATGGTGAAACGCAAAATGTCTCAAAAATGCCAGGATTTAAGCTAAAATAGCTATTTTTACGAAAAAATTCAGGCGAATCCGGAAAATGTTTGAAAAGTTACCTATTTTGGCAATAATTAGGGCTTCCAAAAAATCCCGGGGGGGGGGACAAAAAGTATCTGGGGCCTGTAAAACTACCCGGAGATTGGGCAGTACATCGCAATAGCACTTTCCTGAAATTCGTATATGACCTCACCCATGCAACACTTTCTCAAAATTTTCATGTCCTTCAGACGGGTTGGGGTTTTTGTAGTCAGATTGGCTATCCTCCTTAATCGAACGGGAAGTAGATAGGAAATTTCTACCTCACCCAAACGAAGAAACGCATCGGTTGACACTATTAACGAAGAGAATACTCCTTCTTCCACACTCTTGTTATATCCGTGTTAGTTTAGATAAATGATTGGACTGTCTGTAGCTGCTACTTGTTTGTTTGTTCTCCATTTATTTGCTTGTTTCTATTTGTTAATAAATTCAAAATACTGATGTATGGTGTTTGGAATTGCGTTAACTACGTTAGGGCAACTAAGCCTTAAATTATTTAAATTCAAAATCGAATATATAAAGTTCAGTTATATTGCACGACTGCAAAACTAACATTGTTTGTACAAGAACGTTTAGTTTATTCAGCAAGATTTTGCTTCTTTGTCAATGCATAGTAAACTCCTCGTTTAGCGACCAGCTCCTGATGAGTACCTGAAATATTTAAAATACGCAATAGTAAAGATAATCTTCTAAAATAAAAATATATATTTGATTATTACGGGGCCCGTAAGGACGTCTGCTTAGATTGAGCCGACCCGACGGCTTGTGAGAATCAAGCCGGCTGCAAACAGTATTGGCTCATGCTTCTTGGGGCCTTTTCGCGCAGCGAGCTAAATGAGTTAAACGAGTTAAAATTACCTCAATCCTTTTTGCGCACAGGGTTAAAAGAGTTAAACAGTTTATTTTAACCCGCCTGCATGGTTAAACGAGTTAAATTTTTAACTACTTTTTTAACTCGCGCGCGAAAAGGCCCTTGGAAGGAAGACAGGAATTGTTACCATTACCTTGCTCAGCGACTTTTCCATGTTTGATTACAGCGATCTTATCTGCTGATTGAACTGTCGATAAACGATGAGCGATGATAAGGCAGGTCCGTCCCTGTCTTGCACGGTCCAGAGCTTCTTGTACTATCTAAAATAGAAAACTTTGTTGCAAATTTTTGTATGTCCCTTAAATACTGATATCTTCAAGAATTCGGGATAAGACGATTAAGAATAGTACATAAGTTAGCTGACACTTTGAATATTGTAGTATGTGTGTACAGTGAAGAATGATAAGTGTAAAACCTTTTCGCTTTCAGTATCCAGAGCAGACGTTGCCTCGTCCAACAAAAGGATTTTCGGTGAACGAATCAGAGCTCGTGCAATGGCGACGCGCTGCTTCTGTCCTCCTGACAGCTGTGTTCCTTTTTCACCAACTCTTGTGTCATATCCCTGAAAAGAACCAGCACCAGCATAACCTGATAAATCATCAAATGGGCTACTGCTTGTGTTCTCGACATAAACAGAGCGAATGAGCGTACCCCCGTTTCGACTAGGTACTGATTTGCGGGGGGCACTAGGGTCTGATATGCGGGGTGTGTCGTTAGTGAGCAGAGCATAGTTTTTGCTCTGATAACTTAGTTTATGTACTCTTGATGCTAGCAACCACCTCAAACGGAATATACAGACTGATTATCTATAAAAAGAAGGATATCAACCACTACAGTTCCTCCTGCCCACAAAATCAGAAAAAAATCGGGACTGAAGTGCTAATACAACCCAAAAAATTTGGCAGACTAGGCCAACGCTCAGGCCAACCCGATTAAGCCACTCAGGCACAATCGAACCAACATAAGTTTGATTCGTTCCGAAACTGTAGTGACACCTTTTTGAATAGGATAGCTCAGCGAAAGGCTGAAAATACAGCTTGTTCCATCAGATTATCGTTTGTTTCCGGATTAGGATTGTACCTCAGGCAGTGAGAGAACGAAATCGTGGATATTGGCCATTTTCGCTGCAGTTACTATTTGTTCGTATGATACATCCCCTTCTACTCCGTAGGCGATGTTATCTCTGATGCTGCAGTCAAACAAAATTGGCTCCTGACTGACAATAGATATCTGACTTCTGAGATATCGAATGTTCAGCGTTCGTAAATCGAAATCATCGATTAGCTGAAATAAACGTAGATATGTATACTATAACTATTATTTACCGATATAACTATTTATTATTTAATCATAATAAATGCGTATTAAAATTAACAAGGAAAGCATAAAATCTCTAAATCACATTATTGCTCTCTTTTCACAACCTGCTCCCCTGCAACTTATTAGTAGTTTATCCGCGAAAATCAGCGATTAAACAGTGTTGCTGGAGACTTCCAGATCTTTAAAATTCTTCCACATTAGGCCTCAAAATCTTCAAAAATATCAGTTTATAGTGTGTATTTTTGCCCGCTTTTGAATGCTGGTCTTAAGGTGTTATCATCCTCCTAACTACATACGTGTAGTTAGGCATGGCATGCATTATGATGCGAAGATTAGTTATAGGTTGACGAGAGCATACCACTTGTCCTGAGGTTGGATCATAAAACCTTTCTATGAGACTGACAGCAGTGCTCTTTCCACACCCGCTTTGACCAACCAACGCCACAGTTTGTCCGGCTTCGATTGTCACATTGAGACCTCTCATGATTTCAGCATCCGGTCTGGTTGGATAGGTAAAGTGAACATCTTTGAAGGTTATCGATCCCTTAAGGTCCTGAAATAAAATTATTTTCACACTTTGGTGGCTTATACCCAGTTCACGCACAAGCGCCGCCATTCAGACAGCTTTACATCAGGGGCTAATTTCATAAAACTTTGCAAGTTGCGGATTCCCCAACTCGCAGCTGCAAGTTGTGGATTTGCAAGCTGCAAGTGTTGCATAAAGGGTCAAGTGCGGAATCCGTACTAGCACTTGAACTGCGAGTGAAGTAGGCTACAAGTTGCGAGTTCGCTTGAACACAAGCAGCAAGTAAGTGTTTCATAAAACCCGCTGGAACACTCACTTGTAAACTTGCATGTGCGAGTGAAGTCGTCTAGTAACTAGACGATTTAAAAAAAATTGAATATCTTCGTTAATCTTCGTCAGTTTCTATCCAAATCTAAGAAATAACTGCTTCAACATGTTTTGCACACTTTGGAGATTTTGGATGGCTGGTGGCTGACTTTTTCCTAGACAAATTTCTAGGTTGGGGGAGTCTGGTTTCCCCCGGGCCCCGTTACATAAAACACTCCTGGGTCAGGTAATGAAAGTTCAGGGGCCAATTTCATAAAACTTTGCAAGTTACGGATTCTGCAACTCGTTGCTTCAAGTTGCGGATTTGCAAGCTGCAAGCGTTGCATAAAGGGTCAAGTACGGAATCCGCACTTGCACTTGAATTGCGAGTCAAGGAGGCTGCAAGTTGCGAGTTCGCTTCAACACAAGCAGCAAGTAGTGTTTCATAAAACCCGCTGGAACACTCACTTGTAACTTGCAAGTGCGACTAAAGTCATCTAGTAGATTTTAACTAGACGATTTTAAAAAAATTCAATATCTTCGTTAATCTTCTTCAGTTTTTAACCAAATTTAAGAAATAACTGCTTTAACATGTTTTGTACAGTATGTGAAAATTTCAGTAAATTTTGTTACGAGTTTTTTAAAGAATTACGGTCATTTTTGCTTCTACTCACACTTGCAATGCAAGTACTCGCACTTGCGTTGCAAGTGGGTCAAGTTCCGCAACTTGCTTAGCTATGTAATTTCCGCAAGTTTGTGGAAAAGTTTTATGAAACACTTGCAATCCGCACCTGCGTTCCAAGTGCGAGTACTCGTAAACTCGCACTTGCAAATCAGCAAGATTTTATGAAATTGGCCCCAGGTATCTGAAATTCAATGCTTCCCAATCTATAGCTATAGAACTAGGCCAGAAACGTTTCCGCGCTGCCGTCTTTCGCTACATGAAATCACTGATTTGTGTGACTGATCAAAAGCAGTATCAAAAAAGGTTAAAGTAGTGTGATATTATATGGAGGAGATATATATATATATATATATATATATATATATATATATATATATATATATATATATGTATATATATATATATATATATATGTTACGTACAAAGTCCGCAGTCGTACAATGTCAGCATTGTATAGCATTTCCGTACAATGTCAGCATTGTACGTACAATGCTGACATTGTACGGTTTTCAACCATACAAAGTCAGCATTCTATGACCATTGACCGTACAAACTCCGCTGTTACACTACACCAGTGTTTTTTGCTCCAAAACGCGTTATTATTTATTTAAAACGGGTTTATTATTTGGTTGCTAATCAAGCAATTCAAAATTCTACAGCTTGCAAAGATAAGTGCCAATGAGTAAAGTTTCGCATCCATACATTCTTTCGTAATGACAACTAGAACTTGTTATAAACTTGAAGCATACTAATGATTCCTCACTATTGAACATGCATTCTTAAATTAAAGATCACTTGAGAATGGCATCGCCAAAGGAACTTTTTGATCATCGAGTTACAAGTGTAGTTGAAAGTGGATCTGAAAGCCAAATGTTCGTCATCTCACAACAGAAGTACGACGAAATTATCTCTCGTCTAAAAGAACTAACCAATACAGCTACACAAAAATCCAGAAGTGACTACAGATTGCTGGCCCGGTACGATATTTTGACCGATCGCACAACTGGCATCGACTATTTGATAAGCCGCCACAAAGGAAAGAGTGGTGAAATAGAAACTGTCAAATATTTTGTTAAAATAGACGAACTCTATGATAAAATAGATGAAGCCCATAAACGACTACAGCATGCTGGTATTCAAAGAACCCATAAAGATTTGCATCAAAGGTACGCTAACATTGCTCGTGACATGGTTCAAGTTTATATCAATTTATGCGAAACATGTCAAGAAAAGGTGAAGCAGAAAAGAAAAGGCGTAGTAGTCAAACCACTTTTGACAAAAAGCCTACATTCCCGGTGGCAGGTTGATCTTATCGACCTCCAATCAAGACCCGATAAAGACTATAAATGGGTATTGGTCGCCCAAGATCATTTGACCAAGTACGTTTGGCTACGTGCAATCACTTCCAAACGAGCTCCAGAAGTGGCCAAAGAAATCATGTTCATTGCATTGGACTGGGGTCCCCCTACAATTATTCAGAGTGACTCTGGGAAAGAATTTGCCAATCAAGTCATTGCCGAACTAAAACTCATGTGGCCTGGTCTGGTGTTGGTCCGGGGGAAACCTAGACATCCTCAAAGCCAAGGATCAGTTGAAAGAGCGAATGCTGATGTAAAGGATATGATTCAAAGTTGGATGCGTGACAACCAAAGCACGCAATGGAGTTTTGGTCTGCGGTTTCCAATTTCCAATTTCCATTTCCATTTCCATTTCCATTGCAATTTCCAACTTGACCACAGCGTCATCAACGGAATCAAGCGTGTCTGTTTCAACAGATACCACGGAGTCTGCAGAAGAGTCGGATCTATCGTTCCCTGAATGCGTGGTTTGCGGTAAAGGTAAACCAGGTCATTTTTGTCCATCGTGTAAAGGACCATGCCATGTTATCTGTGGTACACCAGTTGGAGACGAGGGAGCCAGTCAAGGAATATTGTGCACAAACTGTCAGCGGTTACAGTCTTCCAAAAGACGCAGACTTGCAGCTGTATCCGCCATGGAGTCTCAGTCTGAGAGGATGTTGGCTGCTTCCCAACAACTTTACGGAGCTGTTGAAGTTGGCAGCACAGTGGCGATACCAGTTCCAGCTGTCGACAGGAGTGCCACAGATTCTAGAAATATTCTTGGAGTTGTCGTGAGAAAGACAGAAGATGGGTTTTACGAGGTTGGAACTCGAGACGGTAAACTGAACAGACTATTTTCTCGTAATGAACTTGAGCCAACCAAGGAAAGTTTCATACAAAGTGAAGATGTGCCGCCTAAAACAATAACGTTGAGATCCGCTGTTGGTTTTCATTCGGTGTCTGGTATCCCCCAAGGAATGGTAGCTTGTCACTGCAAAACAAAGTGCCAAACTAACAAATGTAAATGCAAGAAAGAAGGAAATTTGTGCAACAGCAAGTGCCATCATGGACTTTCTTGTACAAACAAATGAAACAAATTAATGAATCCAACTAAGCAACTACCAACTTCCCTAAATAAATATTTAGATAATTAATCCAACTTGTAGAAATTAAACTAATAAAGTATTTTCTATAAGGTTCTAGGACTAAAATAAACAAAGCATGCAAAGATTGTACATGTTAGCAATTTAAAATGGCAGTGTAGTGTAACAGCGGAGTTTGTACAGTCAATGGTCATAGAATGCTGACTTTGTATGGCTGAAAATCGTACAATGTCAGCATTGTACGTACAATGCTGACATTGTACGGAAATGCTATACAATGCTGACATTGTACGACTGCGGACTTTGTACGTAACATATAATATATATATATATATATATATATATATATATATATATATATATATATATATATATATATATATATATATATATATATATATATATATATATATATATATATATATATATATATATATATATATATATATATATAGATATATATATATATATATATATATATATATATATACCAAAATGGGAAATATTCCACCTTTGACTTTGTGGTGAGTCAACGGCATAGGAAGTTCAAAACTTTGTGGGCGTAAAGACAACCATACGATTTTCCCCCAAAATTTCTAATTGTGTAATCAAGAGAATCTATAGGTACCATTTCTTATGTAACAACCGTGCACATTATATACACAAAATTAGTTCATTTCAGAATTCCAATAAGTTTCAATGTCCAACAAGATATTAAATACGTATCTATAACGTAAATATTTTTAACTCCAGCTTTACTATTCAACAACCGTATACACCAGTTTACCGGTTTCAATCCAGCGTTGGAGTAGCTGTCAATCTTAGGTTCTTCACGAAGCATTTTAAATATGAGCGCTCCAGAGAGTCTAGCCTTAGCATATTCCGGAAAATATTGAGTGGCCCAGCCAATGGACATGGCAGAAAAGCTGATGGAAAAGAAGACTCTGCAAGATAAAAAGTGGAAATATTAAGTTGAAGTTTGTAAATGTTTGCAGAGAAGAGCGAAACAATTAAGCAAATAATAAAGTAAACTATAAAATGAAATAATTCTAAAATTTTGATAATTGTTGTGATTGGCGCTTAAATAGTAAAGAAAATTAGTTTTGAAGAAAACTAACCTGAAGACCGTCAGTGGTTCCAACAAACCGTCTTGCACCAGAAATGCGCCGAAACGGAAAGCAGCGGCGTACATAAAGAACAAAACAGCTTGTGAGAAAGCATAGCCCACTCCGTGAATTTGAGCATTTCGCAAATTTGACCTAGAAATTGAATAATTTGTAATTAATACGTGGTTAGTAACGGTATGACACAAGCCACCAGAATGCAACGAGAAAGGTGTTTAGAGGCCAGTCTTTGATTGAAGACATGAGCAAATTGGACATACATATACCAAAACTGCGAAATTTAGGAAAAGCTATGAACTTATTTTTGCCTTTGTGTCACAAATTATAGTTTTATTCAGGAGTCAGAATGATCCTTCCTTACTTATATGGTTGTATAAGATTCCTGCTAAACAGCTCATAGAAAGTAGTCTCTCTAGTAAGATACTGCACTGTTCTGACGTTTTCAATGCTTTCAGCGGCAATCTAAAACAAAGTTTCATTTATAAATGCACTGTATTATACAACGACTGCGTGCATCCACCTTGGATGTGAGCAAGACCTTGTTTATTATTACTAACAACTGTGTTGTAGGATTTGAAAACTAAAGACTCACCAAAAAATGTAGGGAGCAAAATCAGGCTACGACCTGTGTTGCACCCGCAACGAATTTTTAAACAATTTCGCATTGTTTTTGGCTAGTTTACACTATTTGCGGCAAATCAATGCGACATAAGCACAACTTGTCATAAATCAGCTGAAATAGGGAAATCGTTTAAAAATTCATTGCGGGGGAAATATAAGTCGTAGCCACGAAAACTTTATATCGTTGGATTCAGTTCAGATTAAACTTTATGATAATGTTATTTTTACCTACTTTTGCTGGATTCGCATTGTCGAAATTTTGGGTCAAAAAGTGGTATTTTTCGAAAAAAATAGATTTTCAAATTTTGAAAAACTATATATATCACATGAAAGCTGACACGTAAGCGGTCCTGAAAATGTAATTAAAAACTTTTGCATTGAGTGAGTCTCGAGTAATAGTAGTCTCAGTCAAAGTTGGAAAAGCGGCAAAGATCAAAGGATATTGAAAATCGAAAAAATTGAATAGTTATCGCAATTTTTGACGAAATGAGCTGATATTCGGGATTCGAAATGTCTGGGACATGGGCTAATGTTCCACCGAACGGCAAGTTCCTGGCTTCTACCGATCTTTCAAAACTTAAAAAATCGGCTTCTCTTGATGAATTTCAATTTTTTAAAAATTTTCTTTCAACCAAAAGAAAGTTCATGCCATGATGGTTCAGAAAATATATACATTGCTGTAACAAAAATGTACCGGTAATTCAGTATAGCAAAACAATTTCGCTCCCTACATTTTTTGGTCAGACGTTAATGTTTTCATTTGGTTTCATTTGACTCTGCTATTTAGCATCCTCTACTGTAAAGCTGCCTCTTCTGTACAGCTGTAATATTTTGTTTTCAGAGATGGATTGTGCACACAAATCTGCTATTATCAACTGTTTGCAATTTTAACGCCCGGCAGGTTTGGTCATGTTAAATTATATTTAAAGTCCTAATCCGCTCAGCTCATATATATATTCCATTGTGTCCCAGGTGAGTTTCTAAAACCTGTAGATCCGATAATAAAAGCCGGATTTGGTTAGAAACAACGGAGTACTAAAATTTTAACATATAAAAATTTTCACAGTATTTCACTGGGACCATGTTGAATTAATTTTATTACAAAAAGTTTCTTCAAAAAATGTTGAAAATTCTTAACCTTTCCTGCTTCTTCCAGCAGCTTGGCATCTCGTTTCTCAGCAATGGTTCGCAGTCTTAGGTTCAGATAGGATCCAAAAGCAAGTACAGGAAGCATTGCAATAACAAGTAGCGCCATTTGCCAGGAAAATATCAGACCAATTACAATACCCGCTGTCATTGAAATCGTGGATGAGAAAACGCTAGAAAATCGGTAGTCTATCGCCTGCAAAAAATAGCATACACGTAAAGTACATGCATTGATGCAAGACCAGAACATCGGCAGAGTTGGCATTTAACCATGGATTAATGCGACTGTTTTGTTCAAAGACAGGTAGGCACAATGACCAACATTGTTAAATTACATGAAGAATTTAGTAGAAGCATATAAATAACAATATGAAGAGCATACCGCCTTCACGTTTGGCGCATCCGAAGATAGCCGAGTACAAAGCTTCCCAGTTGAATGGCGTTCACTGTCAAAATATGCTCCATCCTGTCTGAGCAGATTTTTGAAGACATTTAGTCGTAGTCTTTGTGTCAAATTTTCTGAAGCTACTGCCAAAAACATGACCTGTAATATGAGAAAGAACCGGTCCTAATAGAATGACCAAAAATCATTAAAACCAACGATTAAAAACTCAATGATATTTAGATAGCAAGAAGAACCAGTAGAACAGGATTCACATTAGCTGTGGTATTTACACCTAAGGTATGAAAATAGGGTTCGAGAATCCCGAAAATCTGTTACAATTTTTTTGTCTAGAGCTTCATTATAGCATCGTAATTATATTCCTGAAGCCAAGAATTTATAATAGGAAGAGTGATACACTCAGCTCTTCCTTCCTACCGCTTTAAGCCTGCAAGATTCTCGGCACAATAAAGCCAAAATATCGGGGGTGGTACCGCTTAACGTTGTTAACCATTTGTTTATATACGAATGAACGGAAATGAATCTGATTGACTGCTAGCACAAGCTTACCTTCTGCGTCCAATGGGATTCATTTTAGTTGATCCGTACAACGCTAACATATTCGCAACGCTTAACAATGCTGAACAGTACCCCCTCCGAGATCTCCGAGGGGTATCCTTATATATATATATATATATATATATATATATATATATATATATATATATATATATATATATATATATATATATATATATAATTTTGACATGAGGTAAGCGATTAGCCAATCAGATACGTTTTAGTTCAAACGTATATAAACACATGGTTAACAGCGTGAAGCGGTACCGCCCCCGGGATTTCGGCCTTAACTTCGGCCTTGCAAGCTTATTCTATTAGGAAGAGCTGAGTGTCTGACTCTTCTTATTATGGAACTCTTGATATTGCTTACAGATGAACAAGACCCAACAAGTTGAACTACTCCAATCACCAGAAACATGCAAGACCAAAACACTGATTCATGCATAAGCTGATCATCGGGTAAACTGTAAACCTAAACACAGAAAGCAAATTTTTGATTTATTGCAGCCCGCACCTTTGTCAGTAGTGTTAATGGATTTAATACTTGCCGCTTAGTGTATATGCATAATTTGATTTCAAAATGTGCCCAGAAAGCACCGAAAGCAATCTTAGCTTCATTTGTACTCTAGATACTGCCGAAGGTGAGTTGAGTTGTCTAAGCATTCTATTCTGTAGGTTGCCATGGCATCAATAGGTTAAAAGCTATACTGTACTTAAAACTCAAACGCACATTTAAACTACTGACAGAAAAGTGTGTCTAAGAAAATGTGAGGTGCTTAAGGAAGAGGGGGGGGCTGTAATCAGAGTTGTCGTACGACATAGTACAAGTATATGGATACGAGTAAAACTTTTTCTACATAATATTTTATCATAAGGATAAAGCAAAAATGTAACAAGCTGTACAAAGCTTACTTCAAAGATTTGGCTGTAGAAAAATGCAAATGCTGGCATGACTCCTCCTCTCATGATTCCTCCAAGAGCGCCGCAAAGAACGCACCACCACTGATTCTTTGTTGCCTCCAAAATGTGAACTATGTTGGATTTTTTGACATTTTCAGCCTAAATACTTAAGAAGCTATAGCTACAGAAAGCATTCAATACAATAAATAAAATGACTTGATTAGTGGACGGATTGGAATGCATATTAAAAACTAGAGATTTTGATCATAAAATTAATATATTGACTATTTGTAATTGGCAAAATCTGCAATTAGTTTGGATGCACACACTTTAAGTTCTTCCAACAATCTTTGCTTTTCATCTTGGATAGATTTTCTGGACAGCATTCTAGAAGGCTTTCGCGAATCCAAACTCATTTTTGAGGTCTGTCTGGAATATCTTCTGGTGGGTCCGGACAGAACGGAGCTACTTCCATGGCTTCGTTTTCGTTTCCTCAGATGACTGGAAACTTTTGACAGCCGCCGAGAGTCGGTGACTTCGTCTTCACTCTCTTTGTTGGAGGTATCTAAAATACAAAACAAACTTAAAGCGAAAGCAATGAAATTGATGTAGTTAAGAGCTTATTTAGGAAGTTATTAGGGCGGGCTATAATGTCAGCAAAAAGTAAATAATTGCTAGGGATTAGGTAATTAATCAATAGATTGATTTACCATTTCCGTTATCGGAATCGTGAGCCCCGGTAACGTATCCAGTGTCCTCAAAAGTTTGTGCCATAATGAGATCATAATATAATCCTTTCTTTTCCATTAGTTCACCATGGGTACCCCATTCAGCGATTTTTCCGTGCTCAATGGCTATGATTTTATCTGCATTTCGAATTGTTGATAGCCGGTGTGCAATGATTATGGTAGTTCGACCTTGCTGGGCCTAGAAGTTCGCAAACAATAAAAGCAAAGTTTAACTATTCAAGACCAGCTTATGCTGCAGTGAAGTGCAATGTAAAGCTTTAGTTATGTTTAGTTCATAACCCCTTAGTTAAGGTCTAATTGGTTCAGAATTGAGGATGGTCAGCTAACCCCACATAAGAAGGAATAAAGTGTTGGTTGTCGGTCGAGTCAAGATTTGTCGAAGCGGTAGCAAAATAATATGAGTTTAGTAACAGATGCAGGGAGTTTAAGAAAAATTTATCAGAGTGCATGAATTTGACAAATTAGTTTCAACTTAGGGAAGCATAGACAAAGTAAGCTAAGCATCAATAGTTACCTTATCCAAGGCCTCTTGGACAATTCCTTCACTTTCAGCATCCAAAGCTGACGTTGCCTCGTCCAGAAGAAGAATCTTCGGATCTCTGACCAAAGCGCGGGCAATGGCGATACGCTGCTTCTGCCCTCCAGAAAGTTGAGCTCCTCTCTCGCCCACTAACGTCTTATAGCCCTGAAATGAATGGAAGAAAGTACCTAAATGTAACATCGTAATGCGATAATCTGCTTTTTGCTACAACCACGTACACTATAATCTACACTAGGTAAGATCACCGTTTAAATGATTGCGAAAACTTCAATAGAGTTGCACATTTATTTTAAGCTGAAGATCTGATTGACAAAATCGATAATCAGAATAATTGAAATATTTCGCGAAAACCGAAAAACTGGATTTGCTTACAGCTGGTAATCCCATGATGAAGTTGTGGGCATTTGCCATCTTGCAAGCTTTGACCATATCTTCCTCTGTGACTCCGGGGCGTCCATACTGAATATTTTCAGCAATACTGACGCCAAATAAGACGGGCTCCTGACTGACCACACCAACCAGATTTCGCAGCCAATTCACATTCAGACTTCTCACATCATGGTCATCAATTTTTACCTTAACAATAAGCAGGCATAAAAGTTTCACAATACAGACTTTCTCAATGTTATAAAGTTTTCAAATAACACATCGTTGTTCCGAAATTTTATCATAAGAAAAGCTGAAACAGAAGTATATATACTTACAGAACCCAAAAGGAAAAACTATTACATACTCAAACTTGATTAGCTTTTGTTATCCTATGGAGTAGTAATGAAAATACGGTGTCAGTATACAAATTGACAGAATCAATTAAATCCCACAAAATCTTTAACCATAAAGTAAAAATTAACTGTGGTTATTATGGTGAATAATTTTATCTGTGAGATGCAATGTATTCAGGATTTGTATGTGCTAATGTGTATGTTTATGTATGTGCATGAATTTAAAGTAAACATATAAATAATGCAACGAACAGTATAATCCAATTATTTGTATATGCATAGAAAGGGTTAACACACCGATCCACCGTCGACATCGTAAAAGCGGAGAATGAGATTGACGGCTGTGGATTTGCCACACCCACTGGGTCCGACCAATGCCACAGTTTGTCCCGGTTCCACAACAAATGATAAATCGCCAAAGATCTGAAATAAATAATAAGAGATAATATAAAAGAATGTTCTATATTATCCATATATGTACTTAAGATCGTGCTTAGCAGCGGACTCGCACGCCGGGTCGAGTCTGCTCGAGTACGGGTCACGGGTGATTTTTGAACCCGCTTTGACCGAGGGTCATGGAGGGTTGAGCCTTTTGCCTGGGAAGTTGTGTTAATAGCTATTCGTGCTTATTTTCATTTTCAAGCATGCTGTTTACCATCAATGTATAATACCTTACCGTAACATCTTTTCTGGTAGGATAAGAAAAGTTAACATTTGAAAACTCGATCCTGCCGTTTGAAAAACCAGGTTTTCGCCCAAGCTTTGAATATGGATCAATTTTAGGTTTCTAAAATATAAAACATGTGTTGCATGCTATTACTGCTTGGAATAAAACTTTACAATTGACTTACGGTAGCTAAGTCCTTAAAATTGAAAGAACTCACTGAAAAAATTGAACATAAGTGTTTAGTGAAACTGCATACCTACTAAATAATAGCTCGCGTTAAGCCTTAATTTGATAGTGCAACCGCCAACAATACATCGACACGTGTAAAAACAGCAAAAATTGAAATATGAACAACTCATACATACAGCATCTATTATCTCATATATCTCGCCGGCAGCACCTTGAGCGACCGCCAACACAGCCATTTGGGGGACTGCACTGCTCAAACTAAATGAGCCCATTAGCACACACATGAACACCTACAACACAGTGAAAAAATTGTTAGACTTCTTTAATTTTGGCTGCAAATAACTAACTAAATCAATACTTACTAAATTCTAGTTCGAATTAGAACAAAAGGTTGAAACCATGCCCTGGGTTCTGCTCATTATACACATGATAGCAATGTTTGTATATTCAACACGGATAAGTAGCTGGAATCAACAATAAAGGGTGTAATGGATCACAGTTCACTACTTCTCAATCCAAATTACAAAGTTGGTTAAATAAATGCAAAATGATTGACTATCTTGCTAATGGTTTGGAATGCAAGAATGATTCGCCTTCAACTAATATTAAAAGTAATTGTGAAATTTTAATGTTGCTCACCACAAAAACAGATCCAGGATCAAGATGCTCGTTCACAATTAAAGTTGACCCGTACCTGGAAAACAACAAAATTTGTTTGACAGTGCCACTAGTCAAAAGCAGTTCGTCCAGTAGAAATAACTGCATTCAATTTTGATGGTATTTCAGGCTATTCAGTACTCTTTATCTTTTAGTCGGTTTTGTAATTAGTTTACAAAAGTTTTCGTTCTACCAATCCGCCTAAATCCAAACGAGTTGACAACTGTGTATTACCAAAACGCCAGCGCATAGCTTCCAAATACTACCAGCATCATCAGACCCATATTTAGACCAGTGTAGGACTGTTTCTTTATTCCGAGTCTTTTTCCAACATCCAAGGCCTCCTCGTATCGATCCACCTCCTTCTCCTGAGCGTTGAAGGCCAGCACTGTCCGGATGCAGGAGATCACTTCTTCCGCTATCCCACCCGCTTTGGCATACTTCTTCTGCTCAGATTTGGTTGCATTGGAGACCATCTGTAAAAAGATATCTGCTTATGTCAATTAATCATATAAAGTAAGCTCATTAAATAGAGACATACATGCTATAAATTCATGTCAGCAGAAGGTATATTGGTTAATAAGTATTTAAAAAAACCTTGATGCTTTATTTATTAAATATTGATTTCATATGGAAGGAAATTAATGTTTCTCTATGCTTTTGGGAAAATGTAATTCGAATGTTCATTCGCAGTTCTCAGTCCGTTGACGCGCAGGCCATATTTCCTTAGACATGGAATATATTTTGATTTTTCATATAATCCCACTTCATTTAATGTTGTGCTCACTTGCGGGCACAAAGGCACTCACACGTGGCACAAAGCACAAAATGGGATATTTGCTTTTCACCATGTAATTTTTATCACTTCCATTATACAGGGCCACAGGAACTATTATTTTAGCAGACGCACAAGCTTCAACTTTGTTATCAGCTAAAACTTGTGTACCTTTGAAAATATTGCACCACAGGCCACAATTACAGGCATGAGAGAAATCATGACTAAGGTCAGTTTCCAATTTTTAGTGAAAGCGACGACATAGCCTGACAGAAACTGAGCAATTCCTTGAAAAAGGATACCCATCTTGTCACCAATACCTTCCTTAATACGATCCAAGTCACTAAAAGCATAAAAACGAACGAAGAATATGTAGAAAGCGGCAATGCACAAAACATTTGTATTGTTCGTGCGAAAGTAAGAAAGTTGCAATTAGGGTAAAACTGTGAATGTTGTAATCCCACTGGCCTGTTCATGAATTAAACGAGAAATTGTTAGACGACATCAGTAGTATAGTAAAGCCATTTCGATCACCAATCCCTGGATTGAGATACCCCTTTTCCAAACCATTACCTTTATAGTTGAACCATGTCACCCTTCATTAGCCAACACTCACCGCTCCCATAGTTTAGCTCGCCTCTGCAATACCACTACCTCTCTGGAGCTTACCGGTTTGTCGGGGGAGCTTGGGAACATTAGTGTTTTTGGGGATTTTATAGTTTTAGTGTTTTTCTGTCGTTTTTAGGTTTTCAGTATATGGCTTCTTTTTCTTGCATTACGTAGTTCTTAGGTGTTATTATACAAATATATTTTCACGTTAGTATCAAAGCTAGTGGCACTGGGTTAGGTAGAACATGTTGTTTATTTTACATAAGTAAGGGTCTCGTAGTATGTAACACCTCAGCACGTCACGTTTGGGGTAATGATAACTTATTAACTTAGAGCATTTTTAATTTGGTGGTACATATATACTACATAATCATGTTGTTGTTTTTATTTTTCTAGGTCCCCTATTTTCCCCGGACTTTGTGCATCCAGTTTTTAGAACCTCTTTAAAATATTCCATTGTGAACAGATAGAGGCTTTTACAGACACCCTTGTGGTGACTCACCTTAAAAGTTGGGGTAAGGAAAGAGGGAAGATGGCAAAGTGCAAGACTGGGTTTGTTTGTTGCTTTTATGTATTTCTCGATTTGCTGAAGTTGATTGGTTTTATGTGCTTTTGCTCTGAAATTTCCAAGTTTGGTTTTGCGGGGTGTTTATCTATTCGTAACTAATGTGTCACGTGATTTAATTGTTCCCAATTTTGATGCCTCCCTTCGACCTTGGCTTACTTTTCGACTTCCTTTTTTATGTTCCGTCTTCAACTTAAAACGGAGAAACAGTACACTCATCACAACATCCAAACTTTACCCCACATACCACTGGCACACATCACACAAGCACACAAGTTTTCATTTTTTCTCTTTCCCCTTCATTTTTGAGCCGTCGCTCCTTGCGACGATTCGGGGCCAACTGACTAGGATCCAAGTTTCTTCACTTTTACATTTATATACCTTTTTCAGTTGCTACCGGGGGTTTGGTGATAAGTGCTAATTGGTCTAATAGTTTTCATTAGGTAGTTATTCGGGTGAACTAATTAGATTAGGCAGGGAAGCTGAGCATAATAATATCTTAATAATAATAATAATAATCGTAATAATAATAATAATAATAATAATAATAATAATAATAATAATAATAATAATAATAATAATAATAATAATATCTTATCCATAATCTTCCGATAAGTGGGTCACCTAGGGATAGTTTGCTGCGATGAAGTGAGTATAGATCAACCTGTTTAACTTTGCTTATAATGATCAGTGTAAGCATCAACCTCAGCTGTAGCCTCGAAATTTCCGTTGGCATTGGGTTAGTCTGCCCATTCATCGGCCATGTCTTTCCTCCTCTGTAAATACGAAGTTTTCAGGGAGTGGTAACTCGCGCAGTAAAGTAAGACCGATTGGAGAATTTTGGGGTGAGCTTGGTCGCCGGGCTGAGGAGAAATATGAACGACGAATGGATAGACTAACCCAAGAGTACCTTACCGGCAGTAAACATGCAGCTAAACTGCAAGAACCTAACTCTCTACCCAACGGCGAATCAGGCGACTTTGTTCCATGGTTTCGTTATTATTTTTGTTCTGTTCGATGATTATTATATTATATAGTTATATTATATAATTTGATAAGTAATAATACCTTGATTGAACATTAGTATTATATTGTTATATTATAGCTGCCAGTTAGTATTTAAAACTTCTTACTCTGACAAACGACTAGTCAGTTCTCCAGTTTGATGCTCATCAAACCAAGCAATTTCCAGTCGCAGTATTCCTCGGAAAAATTCCTTCCTTAGTCTGTACATCTGCCGTTCACATACTGTCATAAAACAGGCCGTGAATACGTAGCAGGCTACCCACACTGCAATGGCAATGTAGGTATAAATGAGGCAAAATTCGTTAACTTTGGATATAAATCGATCTAAACTGATTAGTGATGGACCCAGTGTGATGTTAACTAACGGCATCGCTGACTCAGTCGTAGTTTCAGTTGCCATGGTTGGAGGTGGTAGCAACTTGTTGACAAGTGGCGAATTTTGAGCATCAATAAAAGTGTTAGTCATTCCTCCGAAGACCAGAGAGGTCAAAGGCCAACCGGATCCGGAGCCGATGGAAAAGAGTATACCAAGCAACAGCAGCACATAGTCTATTGGCTCTGCGTAGCGATACTGAAATAAATATTAAAGAGAAAAACAGCTAAAATGTAAATGTGATGTGTAAATGTAAGAATTAACTAAGTCTGACACATAAATGTGTGTATAAAACCTGTAAGGCTTCCAGTGAACTAAATATATGTCGTAAGCCCATAAAACCATATATTTTCGGAATCCTTGCAGCGAGACGAACATTTTTATAAAATTTAAAATTTTTTAAAATTTCAAAAATTTTAAAATATCGGTTCTTCGGGGAATTTTTTCGGACCGTTCAAGCTATTCAGCTCATGCTTTCAGAAAAAGTTTCCCATCCGAAGACGCATCGATTAACACAAGAACGAAAAACATCAGTTGAGAAATAAGCATTTTATTACAATAATTCGTTTTTCCATTTTCTTGAAGTTTGCTGCTTTTTGCAGTTTTGACTGGTTATTACTCGCGGCACGCTCCACGGAAAATTTTTTCGATTAGTCTTTCAGGACCGCCTAAACGTCCGCTTTCACCTGATATGAATGGCATTTCAAATTTTGAAAGTATTGAGTATTTTATTATTATTTTGAAAGTAAGAGTTTTGAAAAATACCACTTTTTGACCAAAAATTTGGGCAAAGGAAATTTAGGAAAAGTGAGTAAAACTTACATAATCACAAAGTTCAAGCTGAGCTGAATCCAACGATATAAAGGTTTTTTAAGTCGTAGCAACAAAACCTTTAGATCGTTGGAATCAGCTCAGCTTGAACTTTATGATTATGTAATTTTTACTCACTTGTGCTAAATTTGCTTTGCCGAAATTCTTGGTCAGAATGTCAGATTTTTCAAAAAAAATCTACTTTCAAAATTTGAAATACCATACATATCAGGTGAAAGCGGACGCCTAGGCGGTCCTGAAAATCTAATCGAAAAAATTTTCCGTGGAGCGTGTCGCGAGTAATAACCAGTCAAAGCTACAAAAAGCGGCGAACTTCAAAGAAAATGGAAAAACGAATTTTTGTAATAACATTCTTATTTCTCAACCGATGTTTTTCGTTCTTGTGTTAATCGATGCGTCTTCGGATGGGAAACTTTTTCTGAAAGCATGAGCTGAATAGCTTGAACGGTCCGAAAAAATTCCTCGAAAAACAGATATATATCTTAAAATTTTTGAAATTTTAAAAAATTTTAAATTTTATAAAAAATGTTCGTCTCCCTGCCAGGATTCCGAAAATATATGGTTTTATGGGGTTACGATGTATATTTGGTTCACTGGAGGCCTTACTGATTTTGTACACACACTTTTGTGTCAGACTTTGATTTTTATTGCCTCCTAGCATGACCTTTTACATATGTTTAAATTTTATTTTTTGGATCTTCATGGTACAATTTTGCTTGGCCGATGTTTAAACTTGGTTAAATGCTAATACTATTTCCAGCAAAACCTACCAGGTCTAGCAGTCCTGATTTCTTTTTCTTACGTGGCGTTTCAATTGCCACTTCTGGGACTCCTCTTTCGACATCCGCGCTAAACAAAAATATTCACAATATTGTAATAAAATGCTGATTTCTCAACCGATGTTGCCGAAATTCTTGGTCAGAATGTCAGATTTTTCAAAAAAATTTACTTTCAAAATTTGAAATACCATACATATTCATGTTCAACATATACATGTTCAACTGGATCGCTTTTGTGACCCGCAACACCTGACAATATAAAGAACTTGACCAGTTGACCCTTGACCACCCACCACCCTTGACCCTTGACCACCCACAAGCTGTTGACTCAGTAGACTTCTGCCAAAGGCCACTAAACTTTTTTCTTGGGTAAAACCTTTTTCTTTCTTTAAATCTTTTATTGTTAGCGTTAGCCACTAGGTTACACTCTTCCATTGCATTGCGCTTCGACCCGAATACGCTAATGACCCCTCTAATCGGGATCGGCAAAGCATATTTACTTCCCATTTGTTGGGGTGAGTGACGAGGGGGAAGCCAACAACCAATCAGATTTTAGAAACCCCTCCCTCCTCTTTGGTGGGAGAGTGTTTTTCTGAACAGGGTCCCTTCATCCTTGGTGGGGCCTCAAAACAGAATCATATTAGATTGGCTGTTTGCAATAATCCTCCAAGGGGCACCTCTTCTGGTCCCCCGAAGATGGGCCATATCTAGTGTATATTTCCAATCATATGTTTTGGGGGGATATTAGATATTTTCGGTTTTGTCGGCCGCCGATCCATCTAGAACGTCGCCTGCCGGACATGTCCTTTCGAATAGAGTTGTTGACCGGCCGAGAAAAATCCGGCCGGCCGCCGGCCGGCCCACTATGCCGCCAATCCGGCCGGCAACCGGCCGGGCGGCCGGCCGGCCGCCGGCCAACACCCGGCCGGCAGGCCGGCAGGTCTTCAGGAAAAGGACACTACTTGATTTTATCTGTTATGCATAATCAGGAGTAACTGTATGCATCATTTAATGCTAAAAATTGTGCAAAATACACGAAAAATAGGGCAACACTGGTACCGGCCGGCCTTTTTTGACCTACCGGCCGGCTTGTTTGACCTGGCCAGCTGGCCGGCCGGGTTCACAAGCTCGGCCGGGTCCGGCCGTCCGAGTCAAAAAACCGACCGGGCAACAGCACTACTTTCGAAGAAGCATTACACAATGGTATGAAAAGTTGCCTAGCAATCTAATCGTAATGGAAATTTAATATATTGTGATTGTGCGTAGATGCCCAATATTAGGGATCTGCTACCATGGCCGAATCCAGTTAAAGGGTTCACCATTAACTAACGATTTACTTACTAGAACGGACCCTTCCCAGTGCTGCCGTATTGCTTGGACGCTCTGCGACTGAGATCCTCATCAGTGTCGAAAGGTTCGGTCAGAAGTGAACTTTTCTCGGACACATTGGTTTTGGACGACTTAACGACGCCACTGACAGATGGCATCGCAGCTAACGAAGGTTGTAGCCAAGATTAAACAAAAACTAAAATAACAATTGTAATGAAAATCTGAAGTTTAATAAAACATTATGTATACTTTTATGGTCATGTGGCCTTCTCACGAGAACACTTATATATCATACGGAAGGCACAACTTTACTTCCGAAAAAACGGAAAGTTGATAGCGCGGAAAGAGGATAGGTACTCTATTTTGAGCATGGGTCTCTAGAGATTGGTATTACATTGGCACTGGTTGAAGCTAGTTCAATTAAAATTATTAAATACGATCAAGTTCAGAGCCGGCCTTTCAAAAACTGCGATTGTGATACTTCGGCTTGAGAGCTTGCAAAAAGAGCTGAACGATTTTAGAGTTCTAGTTCCTTCTTAGTTAACCATTAAAGAAAACTGCTTTTGGAAAAATAATAATAAACAAAGAACATCCAGAATTCCAGACAGCACAGAAAGCAATCAAGGAAACAGCATGTGATTGTATAGATAAATGCTATCTGTTAGCCATAGAAGAAGCATGAAAACACGCTGCACTGCACAATGCACTCATTATTTGCAGTGCACAAATTTCTTCAAAAAGCACAACATATTTTCTGTAGAGCTGCGCATAAATTTATCAACTCCCCAAAGTTGGGCTCGGTCACACTGTTTGAAAACTGTTATCATACTGATAACAAAATATCAGTATGCTGACTGACAGCAGAATACTGGCTTTGGTATACATACCGAACAAAATAACGGTAAAAGACAGCAAGGATAGCTAAGTTTAACTAAACTTGTATTGCTTCACAAGTGATTGCTTCACGTACTGTACTAGAGGGACCTGGGGGGAGGGTTGTCACAAGAGAAAATTTGAGATGGTGCTTGTATAGCATGGGCATAGATTAACGAAAAGTGTATCAAAATGAATGTCAATAGTAATAAAAGTGCAAGTTATTGAAAAATTGCAAATTTAAAAGTTAGACTATTTTCATAAGAAATTTAAAACTTTGCTGTAATTTCGGTACGAAAATCTATATTTTAGTTCATGGCCAATTTTGTCTTATCCCTCGTTTATGACGGCGATATCACTTGTATTTTGTGCAAGCTGAGGAGAGGGTGTACACACCCATACCTTTACACTAACCTTACTGATTATCATTCTTTGCAAAAACCGTTGAACCTTTCCAAATGGCTAGTTTCGGTCCAACGTTTTTGTAGTGATATGAGAAGATACAAGTTTCTATCACTCTAAATATATAAAACCTGAATAGTTTTGTACCTGCGCTTATACTATGTATAGTTAAAGACTTTGGTAGTTACATATCGTTTCATCTGGCGCACTGTTTTCTGCTGTTCAAAGAGGAATCAGTTAATTGGTTCTCTCGATAATTTTTGCCCCGATCAGGAGCGTGTGACCTCCTATTTGGACCGAATGGATCAGTTCTTTTTGGCAAATGAAATTATCGACGAAAATAAGAAGAAAGCGATATTTCTAACTACTATTGGTTCATTAACTTATGCTGTGTTGGGGAATTTGGTGGCGCCAAGGAAACCTGGGGATCTTGATCTGGATGAACTTCAGTTGAAGCTGAAAAATCATTACGAACCTACCCCCCCTTAAAACTGCGGAACGTTACAAATTCTATCACAGAAACCAGCAAGACGGCGAGAGTGTTACGGATTTTCTTGCTGAACTTCGTAAACTTTCTGCCAAATGCCAATTCGGTGAATTTTTGGACCAGGTACTGTGTGATATATTTGTCTTTGGCTTGCTTAACCAAGCAATCATGAAAAGGTTGCTGGCCGAACAAGATCTGACAATTCAGAAAGCATACGACTTAGCCAAGACAATGGAATTTTCGGATAAAGGTTCAAATGAAATTCATCGAACCCAAGCTTCAGCTGTGAATGTTTTACATGCCGGCCTTCGCAGACAAAGCAAAGTCCCACCAAGAGTTCTCCCAACAGATGCATGCTACCGATGTGGTAATAAAGGACATTGGGCAAATCAGTGCCGGTTCAAAGAAGAATACTGCCGGTTATGTAACAAGAAAGGACATATATCCAAAGCTTGTCAATCTAAAGCAAAGCAAGCTAGTGGTCAGATTCCAAGTCATAAAAGAAAACCGCAAAAGAACTATTGTGTCCAAGATTCAGACAGTGATGATCCTTCGCCCATCTATCACATTTTTTCATTCAAGAGTGATGCTGCCCCCCTTGTTGCTAAATGCGTTGTAAATGGAGCTCCGGTAAATATGCAAGTAGATACCGGAGCTGCCGTTACTGTATTTCCTCAGCATTTAGTGCGTAAGATCATTCCTACTGAACAGTTAACAAAAACTAACATTAAACTAAAAGGTTACAATAATTCCAATATTCCGGTTCTGGGGGCGGCGAAGGTCGTCGTTTGTTACGAAGGCAAAGAATATAAAGATATGCCTGTCGTTGTTGCAGCTAACGCTAAGGGTCCGGCTCTTTTAGGTCGTACCTGGCTGCAGCATATCAAATTGGATTGGGCTAATATGTTCTCAATCCAAACTGCTAAAGACACGGGTTTGAAATCCAGAATCCAGAGTCTGTGTGAACAATTTCAACAACTTTTTGACAATAAACTGGGTAAAGTAAGAGGTACTCCAGTGAGGATCCGTGTTCGTCCAAATACAAACCCTAAATTTTTCAGACCGCGGCCGTTGCCGTGTGCCATGAAAGAAGGCATAGAAAAAAAGTATCACCAGAGATATCGAAGATGGAATACTAGAAAAGGTAACAGTTTCAGAATGGGCAGCCCCTATTGTGCCTGTTATGAAACCTACTGGGGAAGTGCGCGTATGCGCCGATTCCAAAGTGACAATAAATCAAAATTTGGTGGTTGACCAACACCCCATCCCAAATCCTGAAGAATTATACCAGATTCTTCTTCAGGGTAAAAAATTTACCAAATTGGATTTAGCAAGAGCATACAACCAGCTAGTTCTTGACGAGGAGAGTCAAGAATTGTGTGTCATCAACACCCATTTGGGATTGCTGAGGTACAAAAGACTTCCTTTCGGTGTTGCTTCAGGACCAGCAATTTTCAATAGGAAAATGCAAGAAATATTGGCTGGCTGTTCTGGTTCGGTGTTTTTCTTCGATGACGTTGTGGTCACTGGCTCAACAGATGATGAACATATAACAAATTTGCGTGAAGTTTTCAAGAGATTTCAAGATTATGGCATGAAGCTTGGACTGAACAAGTGCGTTTTTGGTGCAGAATCTGTCCCATATCTTGGATTGTCCGTGGATTCCAATGGAATTCAGCCATTGCAAAAGAAAATAGATGCCATAGCAAAGATTCCCGCTCCTCGCAACGTCCATGACCTCCGCGTCTTTCTTGGAAAAATTAATTTCTATGCTTCGTTGATTTCCAATCTTGCTGTCATCGCAGCACCATTGTATCAGCTCATGAAAAAAGACGTAGATTGGAATTGGACTGAAGACTGCCAAAAAAGTTTTAATCAACTGAAGGCAAAACTCAATGAGAAGCCAATCCGTGTGCCATATGATCCAACGAAAGAGCTAGTATTGGCTTGCGATGCTTCGCCGTATGGTGTCAGTGCAGTATTATCTCATTTGGAAGATGATAATACGGAACGGCTGATTGCTGCGGCGTCAAAGACCCTTAACACACAACAGCGAAGTTATGCTCAAATAGATAAGGAAGCATTTTCCATTGTTTTTGGCTTGAAGAAGTTTTATCCGTACCTGTTTGGAAGACATTTTGTTCTGGTAACGGATCATCAGCCTCTACTGAAAATATTTGGTCCGTACACGGGAATTCCTGCTTTTGCCGCCAATCGATTGCAGAGATGGGCTGTCATTCTGGCGGGGTTTGATTACGAGATCAGGTATCGTCGGTCAAAGGAGAATTCAAATGCAGATTGCTTGTCGAGGTTCCCAATGTCATCAGCTAATACAACAGATCAAGAAGCAGAAGAAATACAATTGATTCATTCTGCACAGATTGAATTTTTGCCAATCAAGGCTCAAGATATTGCTAAAGAAATAGCCAATGACGATGAATTAAAGCGAGTGTTTTCCTATACTCAAAATGGGTGGCCAGCTCGTTTCCCAGCAACGACAAAGATCTGTTACCATACTTCACTCGAAGACATGACATTTCTATCACGAAGGGCTGTCTTTTTTATCATGAAAGAGTCATCATTCCCCGAAGTTTACGAAGCAAGGTCTTAGAAGAACTACATTCCAGCCACACTGGTGTCAACAAAAGTCAAACATTGGCTCGGCGCGTCTTTTGGTGGAAAGGTGTGAACGATGCTATCAACAAACACGTCAGTAGTAATAGCTGCGCGTTTAACCCCAAACCTCAGATGTATACAACACCTAGACTGTCTTCACGGCACACTCAAACAAGTGTCAGTGCTTAACCTATTTAGACTTTTTCATCTTTTTATTCTAACTTTTACATTTAATACATACATATATTAATATTTCATTAATACATTAAAATATTTTCTTTATTTAATTGCATTTCCAAAACGTCAAAGAATCGTCTACATAACCAATAGGCACAGTACTAAGATCACAAAGTATAAGTCTCTTATCAAATGTTATTTTGAAAATCTTTTCACCATAAAGATTGTACAGGTCTCCTGTATTTTTATTTCTTCTTATTGAAAAATTGTCCACAGAAACAGTTGAGGCAGGATTTTCTAGCAACATCTTTATCATTGAGTCTGGGGATAGCTTAGATTGATTCAAAACGTTAAGGCGAATTCCCTTAACCTTATAACTGTACTTTATGGATCCATCACCAGTTTGAATTTTGTAGCCATAACTCTTTGGACCTGTTGACCAAAATTCTGTGGCATAAGATCCAACGCCATAGTTATCGACAAGTTCGTCTTTAAGATCACCAAGAAAGTCTCCTTCGGGAGGGTCACTCTCATTTTGACGAGAGATGAATATTACACTATCTGTGTCGTAGTATAATACTCTACGATTTAATTGCTCCAAATACGTGTAAAGTTTTAGCCTTGCATAAGCAGTCGTAAAGGCTGCAATAACAACATTGTTAAATGAAGCAGGAATGCTATGACGCTCCTTAGATTTGTAGGTGATCATCATTAAGTTCGCACCAACTACAATAGCATCATTGACGCTGATGTTTGGATCCAGTAAGTACTTAACCAGCGTTTGGTAATCATTAACAAACCCTGTTTTTGATTTTCCTTCCTGTTGCGCAAATTTTCCCCAAAAGCTAAAATTACAAGAAATTAACACTTCATAATCAGCATGTAAAATCCACATTTAACTTCATGAAACTTTACATAAACTTGAAATTAGAATTTAGACATCAGAAAGTAAAAATCTTTAAAATAGTAAACTAAAGACTACCTGTTCAATATCAGTTTGCCGTAAGTCCGTTTTCCAGGGTTAGCAGAGATCTCTTCCAAGATAATACCTTCTTTTTCGTACCAGAGGGTTTTGTAGGCATCTTGTTGTTCTTCTGTAGTAACATCATGAGGATACCCACTGGCTTCGACTTTAATTTTGAGGAATGCATTTATAAATTCTTTAAATAAGTTAGAACTACGATTGTTTTCAGTCCAATGCCACACTTCCCAAATTTTCACAATTTTGTATCCTAACTTTTCCGCGACCTTTAATTCTTCCGAAACCCAAGTTCCATGAAGCACTCGTTCGCTGTCATTATGCTGACATGAGTTTTTAGCATTTTCATTAACACATGCAGCACACAAAGGAAATAACAGCTTACCATGTGCTTTGACAGGAAGTATTGGCAAAAATAGCTGACGTGGCGCTAAAACGTCACATTCAATCAGTCCAAAATAGTCCGAGAGCTGACCAAAGTCTGCGGTAATAATTACAGGGACGCCCACAGGATAGAGGCACGTTTTATTCACATAAGGATATTCACTTGTCACATCCAAATGCCGAATCGTTTCACCATTGTTGATTTTGTAATACAAGTAAGTCGGACAAACTCTTCCTCCAAAGAATGCTTCTTTAGGTTTCAAGGGAGGTTTTTCTAAGTTAAGGTTTGTCAAAAATTCCTTCAATTGTTTGTTTTCTATTATTTCTTTATCCCAATCACATTCCCATTTTTCAATGACTTTGTAGCCTGACAGTCGGAGCTTCTTAATTTTTTCTGCCGTTGCTCTTCGGATTACAGTCGAAGACGTTTGAAAAAAGGGATTTTTCTCATATTTAAGCTCACATTTTTTACAGGAATGAAATAAGCAACCATGAAATTCAAACACCGTTTCGGCTCCATTAAATTCTGGGGAATATCCATCAACAAAGAATCCAGCAATTTTTGCTTCTCCTGCAGACCGCGCATGTTGTATATGCAACCCAGTAACATGCTCAATCCATCGCAACCATCCAATTGCTTTCTTTGAATAAGCCTTTTTATGAGGCAGACCTTCAGAAGAAATGACAGCTATGGCTTTTTCAGGCATAAACTTAGTGCGATAAAGTATGTTGCACGCGGATGCAATAGTGATTGCACTTTTGAAGGGATCAATTGAAGTTGTTTCTAAGAAAATCTTTCGAAATTCCCTACAAGCATTTGACAATATTTCGACATCGTTAATGCAGTAGCGATGTAATTCTTCTGAAAAGTTGTATAGTTTACCTGTCTCTTCGTACCAGGTTTTTTCTTCTTCGTACCAACGATTAAATGCTACCTGATCCTTTGGACTCATTCTTTCTGATCCAAAATAACATTGGTCTGGAAACGCTCCAATGTACTGCTGATTCTTTGTTGTGTTGAATAAATGTGGAAACATACCCTTCTGGGTGTCTTTGAGACCAAACGCCTTGGGTAGCGCTTTTAAAGGCAATGGAAGAAAATTGTAGGAATCTATGAATTTCAGTCGTTTCCCAATTATGATGAGTAACACCTTACATCCTCGGAATATTATTTCTGTTGGTTTAATGGACTTCTTATATAAATAGTTTAGTATAGGCCAGGCGTCGTAGCCTTGAAAATTATGAGCGATCGCAATGGTTAATTTCCTCGACGTTGCGGTTTTTTTGAACAGGAACTCCATAAATCTATCCGTACACTCCCAACCCCTGAAACTGTAAGTCTCGTCACCAATTTTCGCGACAACCAAATTGGGTTTGTGCTTATTCAAATCCTGAGCGGACTCAAAGTCATAGAATACATATTCACATTCTTGATCATCAAGTTTTGATTTTTCAAGATAACAAATATGTTCAGATTCATCAGTTGATCTCCATTGGCGACATATAGTACATCTGATTAGCCCACAATGATGCCTAGCTGCCGATAGATTTGAACGCGAAACAACTTTTGTACAGTCGTTACATCTGACATATTTAGCGCATACATTATGAATCTTATGATTCTGAAAACAGTTTTCTGTCATCCAGTCACGATTACAATCGATACATCTCATTACGCTTTTATCTCCACCAAGACACGAGGTTTGACGACAATACAGGCATCCTTTCATACATCTATGTGGTTTCTTTTGATACCCTTTCCCGCACTTGTTGCAAAAGTAGGATCTTTTCAAAAATCCTGGCATCCTTACTATGACATCAAAGTGGCCTTCATTCAAAAGTAGATGTATCACATTTGCAGCTTCAGGACCTGTAAATACTCTTTCTCCAAACATTTCTCCAGAATATACATTTATTTGATAGTTGGTTAAATAGTCTTGGAATTGTTTGATCTCCTTTAACCCGCATTCTCCTAAAGGAACTTCTGCTTTCTCGTGAAGACGAAATGCTTTTTCCCATTGCAGACCTTTGTCGGAGCTAGGAAACACCAATCGGTCATTCCACTGCTTTCGAGAATGTTTAGCTATATGTTTTCCAACCACAATTGATCTAGCACAGCAGAGATCGTCATTGTTCTTGATTTTTATTAAGCTTTTTTGCGACTTGGCAACCCAAGATAAAAATACATTATGCGAAGATCCTCCTGGCTTGGGAAATTCAGTATGCACGATGTTCAGTTGCACAGAATTGTCAATAACAAAGTCTTCATTACTGTTGAGCACACGAACGATTTCTTCCATAATCATATCGACATTAACTTGGTTAACTTGCATAAATGGTAGGGATATTGGGTAGCTAAGGGCAGCACTCTGCAAGACAATTCTTACGTAATCATCTTTGGAATAATTAGACTGTAGTTCTTTAAAAATCTCAGCTATAATTTGATGCAACGCCACATAAACACTATTTCCTGACAGTGATTCTAGATCTCTGAAGTGCACTTTATAGTCGGTGGTTGTCGTTTTCAATTGTTTACTTTCATAACTGTCAATCTTTTCAATGGTGTAAAACTGCTTCCATTCGGATATCTCGTTTACCAAATCTACTCTTTCTCGAGTTTCTTGTTCTTTACTCAATGTTTCTTTCAATTTTTCTTTGCCGTCGTTATAATCGTATGTTTCATTACAATTAGGTGGCACTGCATCGGAATCTTCTTTGGTTTGATCATCACTGTTCCCGAAACTACTCAATGGTGTTGACACCAATTCATACTCTTCATGCTTCTTTTGATGCTTTTTTAACCACGTTTGAGTAGCATATCGTTGTCCACAGTTGCTGCATTCGTAGGTTGGTACTACATCAGGATGCTGTTTTCTGCGGTGACGTTCAAGATTATCCTTTCTTGTGTAGATAGCAGGGCACCGATCACATTTATGTACAGGGAATTGATTTTCCATTCTAAAATTACAAACGAACAGGTTTTTTAGGGATATTTTTTAGTTCTTGTTTTTCCTGCTCCTCGGGATTTGGAACGTGCAACAGTTCCTGTGAATAAAATGATGGCCAAAGCAAAGAATTTCTACTGTCTTCCAATTTATATCGGTGCTTGTAACCACTGAGCTTCCGAGCGACTTTGAAAATCTCCTGAGAATATGTTGGATCGTAGCCTTTGGAAATGCTTGGTTTAATCATTTGTATTCGTACGTTGTCACCGATACTAAAAGAATACTTTTTATTATTTTTCTTTAGCTTGCTCTTTTGAAAATTGTAAATATAAATCTGATTCTCAGGAGATATTTCTTGGGGACTCAATCCATCCAGAATTTTCATCTTTCTTTTGTTCATCCCAGAAACCATTGCTTGTAGATCATCGATGTAGCGAAATTTATTTTGACTCAAACAAAATCTGAAGATTCGCTTTTTCAGCTCTCTAATCCCACGTTCTGCTATGCTGCTCTTTACGTTTTCGTCAGTGCTAAAATAAGGATGTATGTTATTATCCTTTAAGAATTCCTTGAATAAAGAAGAAGTAAATTCCTTCCCACGATCGCTGAAGGTGTTAGCACATTTGCGACCTGAACTTGAAAATATGTCCTCAAAGGCTTGAACAACGTGTGACGACTGCTTTGACTTCAGTCCTCTTACCCAGCAAAACCGAGAAAATTCATCAACTACGACAAGTAGAAATTTGATTCCACTATTGAAATTACTGAGACTAGACATATCAGCCAGATCTACAGCCCATGTTTGGTCCAGAGTTCCTGTTATTGGTTCTCGTTCAAATTTGTATCTCGGAAATTTCGTTCTGGAGTAAACTATTTGTCGTCGAAGCCAATCATTTATCTGCTTTCGAGTAAGCTTCAGTCCGCTTTCTTTGGCGTATTTGTATAAACTGTCGATTCCACTAAAAGCCACAGCAGAATCAGGAGAGTACCACAACTTTTCTAACGCAGAACTCATCTTTGAAAAAATTTATTTACTCAAAATATTTTATCTAAAACAACCTGTCATTGTTAAAGGAAAGTTACTGTGCACCATTTTCTGGTATTACCCTAAGGCAAGTCAAGTTTGGTGAATACTTAAATACACAACAAGGTATTACAATCAAAACATGGCGTTCACTATTACTTTGACAGACGACATGGGTGTTGCTCCTTGTATCTGCACTGACTTGGTTCGATCATTCATCCCCACAGTTACCCACTACAGGGTTGCACTAGCAAAGCTGATACTACCAAACACTTACTATAACATTTCTGCAAGAGATTGTTATTTTGAATACTTTTCTGCAGTCAAGTCCGTGTGGGTAAAAGCTTTGCTTCCGAATACTCATTGCAGTACAAGTACTGACATTGTTACAATTTTAAAGAAATGTTTTGCTGTTGATGCGGGTAATGTTGAAATATCGCTATCTACTTCACAACTAAAAATCAAATGCCTAAATGGTGTAAAAATAAAAAACATTTCACCAAAACTCAGAAAAATTTTGGGACTTACTGGAGATGCTGTTGATACTGAAGCAGAAGGCAACACCAACGTCGATGTGGATTATTTTACAAGAAGCTTGATGTTGAAATGCTCCTTCCAAGAACCACAACTTTTTAACAATACAGCAATAAAGATACTGTCGATAATTCCTGCAACAGCTAACGGAAATATCATAAGTTATGAACCTTTAATCAGAGATTACTTTAATGTTAAACTGGACTATTGGAACGAAATTAAGTTGTCTGTAAGCGATATGAATGGTGATGACCTGATGTTTGGTTCAGGAATGGCCACAATTCAATTACATTTCATTACGCTCTCAGTCTAGAAGAAGTAAAGCTTTTCTGGTATTTATATCAGTGTTATAACCCTTATGTATTCATTATGGTACTTTGTTATTCTCGAGCAATAGACGGTCAGGTAAAGCAAGCAGTTATTCCAGTTGTTTTTGCAACCAAAAATCTTAATACGACTGTAAAGAAACCAACGAAAGTCAAGTCAAAGCAGACTAAAAAGCCTGCCAAAAAGCTTGCTAAAAAGCCTATAAAGAAACGCACCACTCGTCGACGAAAAGAAGTCTTGTAAATGGAACCTACCCCAAAAGCGCCACGTATTAGCCTAGGGGATCCTTGCTCCGTGCAGTCGTTTACGTGGCAACATAAAATACCTGTGCAAACAGACGTTATTGGAAGTCAGCTACGTGAAATATCGTTGGTCACCCCACTACCTCGCACGGACCAGGCCGCATTGGAATTTCGCCTGGAAAGAGTTCCTGATAAATGCCTAGAAATTTCGTCATTATTCTTAGCAATAAATGTACAAGTACTTAATGCAGATCTTACAAATCTAGCTGATGATGCCAAAATATCCATCTGCAATATGTTTGGATATGCCTTGTTTTCAGAAATTGAAGTATTCATTTCTGGTCAAAAAGTCACTCCTAATCAAGAATACTTTCCGTATCAAGCATACCTATTGGCAATGCTCAATTTCCCAACGTCAACGTTACTGAATACCAGTATCTTTGAAAAAGATACCAACTATGCCATGGACAATTGGGATCCTACATTACCCGACGTTGCGGTAAATAAAGGACTCAAAGATCGAATGTCGTACATATCCAAATCAAGAACAGCTGACCTCATCATCAGGCCTTTTCATGATATCTTCAGTTCTGTTAGAACGTTGCCTTCAGACTGCCCGGTGACTTTTCGATTTCACCGAACAAAACCAACGTTCTGCCTCGTGGGTGACGAGTCAAAAGAGTATGCAATAAAAGTGGTATCACCAAAGCTATATGGCAACTTTTTAGAACCTAGCGCTAACATTATGAGTCTACAAAATCGTTTACTCTCGGCCGGCTCTTTCCATTTACCTATTCTGCGCCACATCATCAGAACCGAGACAGTTCAGAAAGGATCCAAAACGTTCAGCTACGAGGGTGTGTTTTTAGGAAGACTTCCTAAACGAGTTTATACGTTTTTCGTTAAAAGCAGCGCCGTTACATCCCCAGAAACAAGCAAAAACCCATTTAATTTCCTGTCTACGCACTGTTCCCGCTTCCAGGTGTACAAAAACGATGTTCCACAGTTTACGAACGAAGGCCTTACTATGGATCTCGATAAAAGCAACTACAACATGGCCTATTTTTTCCTGCTTCGTGGCATGGACTTTAGCAACAACGATATCGGCATCACTCCTGAAGATTTCTCCAACGGCTATTTTATTCTTGTATGTGACCTCACCAAGGACCAAAGCGCACAGTGTCCATACGTCTCTCCACCAGAAGAGGGCAAAGTTAGCATCCGCGCTTGGTTCTCCAAAGAAACCACTGAAAACATTGTTTGCTTCGTTGTGGGCGAATTCGACGTTACTCTGTCCCTTGATTCTGAACGGCATCCTACAATCGACGAACTCTAAAGCCCCGCGAAGCGGGGCAAGGGGCCGTGCGTTCCTTCCCTCCCCAGCACTTGGAAAACGGGGCCTACGGCCCCGTTTTCCAAAGTTCTGGCCTTTCTGTACTGTGCTGAGTTTAGTGTTTATGTATAAATTGTCGAGTTGATATCATTGTTTTTGAAATATGGAAGCAATTGAATGTTCATTACATATATCTACGCCAGCTAGAATTGCAATTCTGGCAGCGGGAAGACAACACTAGTATATAATATGTTAAAGCAACAAGAATTGTGTTTTGGGAAGTGTTTCACTAAAGTATTATTTGCATATGAGGTGGGGCAACCTTTGTATGAACTAATGAAGAGAGACGTCCCAGGAATAGAATTTGTTCAGGGAATCCCCGAAGACATCATCAAGGATGGTAATTACTGGAAAGATGGACCTGGCTGCCTCATTATCGATGATCAACAATACTCTGCTGGAAACAACGAAGCCGTGTATAAACTGCTAACCATGTACAGTCATCACTATAATATAACTGTATTTCTGCTGTGGCAATCTCCATTTCTAAATACTAAGTTTTCGACATGTCTGTCACGACAAATTAATCATATGTTTCTTCTTTCATGTCGTCGAGACTTGCGAAGTATAAGTACATTAGGAAGCCAAATGTTGCCTGGTAAAAGCAAGGTGTTCATGAATATGTACAGTGCTGCTCTTGGTGAAAGACCGTTTGGCTATTTTTGGATAGACCTCACGCCGACATCGCCTCGAGAACTACAATTTCGAGCATCTCTACCATTTGAGAAAAAACAAATTATCTACTTGCCTTAGTTTAGTTTGGACCTTTTATAATTGATCGTAAGTCACTGCAATAATTAAATGTCTCAAGCAATCATAGACAATCTACCCTTGCTTTGGCTTATAGCTGAAGGCTTAAATCACCACCGTTTTCTAGAAATCCTTCAGGAAGCACCCCCCTCGTTCTATAAAGCCCTAACAGAAATTTCTTATAACATTCTGTATAACGACCAGATCGCATTAGACGGAACCTCAAAACGCAAGCTAAAGAGAAACATTCAAACCTTGCGGGTCCTTGCAGATGTAAATGTGTTTGATTCAAAAAAGAAGAAACTACTAGAAAGAAACTTGCTCTACTTCAAACTTATCTGTCAGATTATCCTACCGGTTTTAAGGAATGTCACATAAACGGTACATTTTGGTCAGTGATGGCCTGGTTGATTCAAGTTTTTCCTCAGAGGTGATGAGTGTTCTCAATGATAATAGTAAAACCGAGAAAGAGAAGAAAACAATAATCGCCAAATTGTGTATTCCAGATCAGGACCTAGCTTGGATGCTAGAATTTATTCCCAAACCGTCTAGATCAAAAGCAAAGCTATTACTTCATACGATTCAAGGGAAAATAAAAATTTCGGATAATGGAAACCTTATTGCACACTTTTCTGATGGTAGTGAGAAGGAATTTTCGAATGCTTTAGACTTAATTAAATTTATTGTGGCCCCATCAATTATAAGTCACAACAGGCCTCCTGATGTAGAAGAGTTCAAAGCCTTTTTAGAGAATGCAAACGTTCCTAGGTCTATCTACGGTTCAGGAAAGAAAGAGCAGTATTGGATAAAACTATTTAATGACAATAATTGAAATGTTAATGCTTTAATTAATGCTTATGTTGTGAACTATGTTTAAATAAAGAGTGCGTTTATTTGTTGTGTTGATAGCTTAGGTTCTTTGTCGCTGTTCAGGTTAGAGGCTAGTATAAACAGATTTGCAAAGTTTATCAATGTCTACTCAAATAGAGATCCCACTATTGCAAGCAATAAAAAATGTAGAGACTTCATCAAACTGAGATCTTACCTGAAAGTATCCAGTGTAGAAAAGCTGCATGTACTGTGGTCGACTGTAGGCAGAACTTACAATGCTCGGCAGGCAAGACCATAGGCAGAGCAAACCAGGGCTAACCAGGACAGGAGGAGGAAGGAGCAAAGGAAAGGCAAGAAAGGTAAGGTAGGTCAGGCAGAAGATGATGGTGGGGCAAGGTTTAAACAGGAAGGACCAGTGTGGTCAAGGTAGGAAAACAGGGTAAAATGGGTAAGGCAGAGCAGGGAAACTGGAGGCTTCGGTAGGACAGCAAGGCAGGACAGGCAGGCTAGTCAAGCAGTGTAAAGTTGTAGCAGTGAAGTAAATGTTGAACTGATGCAACTAAAGAAAATTGTTGGTATATATACCCCCCAGATGTTTGTTTTTCGTCAAAATATTTGAAAGATCTCGTGATCTTAAGAAGTTGAATAAACATTTTAATGGCTTTGTTTTTCAAATGAACAATAGAAGAATAGCTGAGAAAAATTCAGGTGACATCCTGTTCAAACATTTTAATATTAAAAAGTTCAAAGTCTTTGGGAAAACTTGTCTCACAATCATCTGGAATCTGTCGCAAATGGTCTGATGGGTCCAAAGTCGCTGAGAAAAACAAACAAATTCAGTTGTTTTGAACGGCAATTGACATTTTTGAGATAAAAAATTGGTATAAAAGGAGAAGCAATTTCAGCAGTCTTCATTGCATCATTTGGAAACTTGATCTTCTTCTCAATTGTTCCTTGGGCATTCATGGACAGCTTAAGTGGAGTTAAGCTATTTTCATCACATTCCACAATATGGCAGCGTCCTGGGAAGCCGTTACGAACAATACTAGGTCACCGGTCTGTGGCTCAACGCAGGGTAGTCTGTTCATTTGCTACATTTCTGACTGCCATTGACTGCTGCTGCGTGCTCCTGCTCTCCTGCTCGTCGTTCTTGAGTGCTGCTACTAACGCGGTTTCTTTAGAATCAAGGATCTTTCCTTGTTAGAAAGCAATGAACTTAGCGATTAATGCAAACAGCAACAATGTGGGAAGTGGAACAAATTATGCCAACAAAACTAGCCATGAACAATCAATAAAGTGACACGTGGCACCTGTTTTGGGGTTTTCATTACACGCTTATTTACCTGTTCATACGAACATATGCTGGTGTACAAGTATATATAGTGTATTTGAAGACATATATATACATGTTATTTCTACGTAATATCATCCCTCATGAAATCTCGCCATATCTCTCTAGTACCTGTGTATTTACAGTACGTACTTGGCAGCTTAGGTATATATACCTGCTTACATTTCTTACGTAACTTTACACGTCAATAGCTACCATTACTTGTTATTCATTTTATTTTGCAATTTGCTGAACTCCACGAATTCGAACAGAAATTCATTCTGCAATTTGCTGAACTCCACGAATTAGAACAGAAATACGTAAAGGATAGACTTTAGAAGTTTATTGTTCATGTACCATGATGAAAGTATAATGGCTGCAGACATGTGATGGTACGTACCGTTTTGAATTGCTTAACCAGTGAAACTGTTTAGATTTTATGAATTGAATGGCTCGAACTCAGCCTTTAACAATTTACAGTTACTGTATATAAAAGTGCACTAAATCTTCATAAGTTCGTTTTTCAAATAACTAGGTGTATAATACAAAGGTCTGAAATATTTTTAAAAGAGTGTTAAAGGAAATAGACACTCTTTATTTGTTATGATTAAAAGGAGCCATTTTGGGTGGTGATATGGAACTAATAGTATATGTATATAGGACTTTCCTAGAACAAACTATGGCAATTAATTTACCGAAAAACCCTAAGTAGAATATGCTTAGAAAACCCTATAACAAATGCTAATTACATAAAAAATTTATGTATTTAGTATATGCCATATTGCAGGATTAATACATTTAGCAGCGCTGCTTCTGTGATTCTCAAGAATCAGTAAGACCCCGCTGAGCTGAATTAAACTCAGGAAACAATAGGAGGGTTAACGTAGGAGGAAAATAGTACGGTAAGACCGTATATACACAAACTTTCAGAATAACCTTTTCAAGAATTTGAATTAATTTAATTAAAATATTGTGCTAGTAAAAACTGAGTAATCATAGCGATGTCTTTCCACAATGGAGATAGTTGGTGCTATTATGGGAACCTAAGCAGGGTCGTATCCCCCGGATTGTTAATTCTCCTGTTTGTCAACTCCTCAGTTAGGCAACTCTAATCCTTATAATTAGAGTTGTCTCTTGTTAGTCAACTCATTTTCAGTTCATCCCCACAGTCAACTCTTTCATAGGGCATCCCCAGTTGGTAAATTATTTTTCATGCCATCCCCATTCTTTGTTAACTAGTGTTCGTGTCAATCAGTTTCTCTCAGTTTCTCTCCTGCTTTACACTGATTGAAATAAAGTGCTAACTTAAAACAGACATATTTAGTTTTAATTTATAAATGAGTTTTGGCACGAAAAGCATCAACTGAAAAAATTTTTCAAATTTAATGTTATTAAATTTTAGTTTAACTTTAAATGCAGACTAAATTTCTCCCCATCTTTAGATAATCTAAATTTTTCAAATATTTAATTTTTAAAATTTATAAAAAATTGTAACTTGATGCTTTTTAAAATAAAATCTTGCATATAATTAAATACGTAAACAATATTTCTGTTTAAATTAACTAAAATTATTTGTAAATGAGCTGTTCTCCCTAAGAAAGACAGTTTAATGCGAATAAGAGATGACCAAGTGCGGATGGCATAAAAATATTGAAAAAGCGGGGTTGCCTTATATAATAGGTGACTAAGTGGGGATGAACTGGAAAAGAGTTGACTAACTGAGGGACAACCCAGTTATATATAGGGTGGGGACAAATCTTAATCAGGACACAAGTTTTACTTCGCTGACCTCTCAAGATATAAAGATATTTCAGTTGTCTAATTCAGCTCAGCAAGTGTAATTTACTTTTGTAGTTATGCGCCAGTCATAAAAATCCAGAAAAACCAAAAATTAGAAGAGCCTTGCGTGCCAAACAGTTTCATTCAATGGCAAGCAAAACAATAACGGTAGATTTTTAAAGTTGGCAGGAAATTTTCATAATAAACAAAATATTTCACATTTGCATCTTAACTCGAACTGGATAAGCTTGCGCTAAATACAATTCTAGCAACCATGGTGTAATGTCATTGAAATAGATAGTTTCAAACAATGCTGTAGTGGAGACCTATGATTGTACTGTTTCAATTCAATAACTAAGTTGTTACTGATGCTATGCTGCTGCTTTACGTTTTTATATACTGAACTTATCAGTTTCCAGAAAATGCAGCAGCTTTCGAGCGAAACTTTCTTGGTTGTTTACTTTAGCTGAGCAAAGTCAGCAACAATAGAACCATATCAAATATTGCGTAACCAGACTCCATGCTGACAAGTAGCACATATATATCAATGTGTGACAAGCGTATCTAGATACATATATAACTGTAATAGTATGTGCTTCAATTCTCAATGCAACGAATAGAAGCGTTCGTTATCTTTGTGACGGCAAACCGGGTTGAGCTCAGTGCAATGAATAATAAAATATGCAATGACGGTAGTAATAGAAGCTTACAAGTAATTTTTACTATTTTTGCTGATGTCCAGTTGATATGTCAAAAACGTTTCAATCTATTGAAAAACAGATCCTAGGATTTGCTTGAAGGAAACATTCCTCAATAATTAACATTTAGTAATTCTCCACAGTTCACGTATACTGATTTTAGACCTTAAAGCGAAGTCACTAGCGGGGTATTTAGGAGTTATTGGTAAAACCGGTTTAAGAAAGCAGGCATATGTGCAGGGTATAATGAACTTCTGGTAAAATTTCATAAGGCACGTATGCACCTCCATGTGGTTCTTGTTTAAATGTGTTTTACAAAAACTAGGTATTGTATTCATCTGAGGTTTGGGGTTAAACGCGCAGCTATTACTACTATAATTAATTATTTTAACTTAATTAATTTTATTTAACTATTATTTCTAAAAATGCAGCATGTTTAAAACATCTTGTTCAATCTATTTTTATTTTACTAAGTAGCCTATTTCGTTACTTTAGCGTAAATAATTCAGCAGAATGTTGGCAAATGCTTAAGTAATTTTGAAGCGTTATGAACCATCCTATGAAATTATGTGTTGCACTGTTATTGGCTGGATTATTTTGTCATTTTTAAAGCTTTATTACGCGCGCATAATGTGGCAATAACAATGTAAAGCATGGAAGATTTTAACTCGTTTAACCCGCGTGCTGAGACGCGGGTTAAAATTCAATGTAAAATGTCGTGAGCGAGTTAAAAGAGTTAAATTTAACCCATTCATGAAAAGGGTAGAGTTAAATTTAACTCTGCAGGTTTTTAACTCCACGTGTCATTCACGAAAAGAGTAGAGTTAAAAGAGTTAATTTTTAACTCTTTTCGCGAATGAGCGTAGAGTTAAAAATTTTAACTCTGCTTAACTCGGCGAGTTAATTTTAACTCGTTTAACCCATTCGCGAAAAGGATCGAGTTAAATTTAACTCGTTTAACCCATTCGCGAAAAGCCCCTTAGTTGTAATCCGATGATTTTATTGTTGCCTTTTGGAACTACGAGGGTTAATTCCAAATCAGCCTCCACTACTTATACACCTGATGGTTGTTTAGCAGTTTTGTGGCAGGAAGAAATGGTTTTTGATCATGTTGATCTCTTGATCTTTTAGAAATTATTGCTTTCTAAGATTTGTTATGTGAAATCTAACATAACCGAAAAATGTTTCGTATCCATTTTTACTGAAAAGAGGAGTATACTCCTGGGGTATCTTCCTAAGGTTTAATACCCAGTTCTTTGAGATTCAATTTGTCCTTCAGTTTAGGTCAGGATTCAGGATTAATGCTAGCTAACGTATAGTAGTTGTGAACGGGATTTCAGGTAACCAGAAGTCGTAATCGTTGGAAATTCGTATTCAAGGATGGCGTGATGAAT
The DNA here is from genome assembly GCA_030248195.1 of Trissonchulus latispiculum. Taxonomy (NCBI): domain Eukaryota; kingdom Metazoa; phylum Nematoda; class Enoplea; order Enoplida; family Ironidae; genus Trissonchulus; species Trissonchulus latispiculum. The sequence continues at coordinate 53,214 of JASAND010026505.1, forward strand.
CTTAACGGACTGGACTATGTCTTTCAGCGGGCAACTGGGGAGGCCGAATGGTAGATCCGATAGATCTATCTATATATACATATAATACGTACTATTATAGTGTATTTTTGTAATGCTCGTTTAAGATTACAGAGTGATATATTATAAATAATCTAGATAGATACTATGTATGTGTATGTAATAAAGTTGTCCTCTAACTACTAATTAGGGATGCACCGATGCCTCAACTCATCGAAATTTTCACAATTTTCTTTCTGTTTTTAACAAAATTTTGCAACTTTTCACGCCAAAGCTGAATAAAAACAAGATTACCACTTGGACGTACGAGAACTACATAAATATAGTGTTTGTACCCTATTTTCGGGACAAGTTAAAATTTTTAAAAATTAAGCTACTCTCTACCTTTAAGGCCATGGCCCCGGTGCCTCTCTAAACTCTAAATGATGCATTATTATGTACTTAAGATGTATTTATAACATATCTCTGTTGTACATGTTTTGTTGATTACTAGTTGTTATGTCCTATCTTGATTTCAAGTCTCCAAAAATCGTTACCCCTGGCTTACTCTGTTCTCATTGTGAAGTATTTATTAGTTAATGAATGTTACAAACTGTTTCCGGTGGTAGGGTTCTTCAATACTTACTTAGCGTTTTTTGTATGTATTTAACTTGTTTGATGCTGTTGTGTTACTTGTTGATGTTCCATGTTTAGCACATTTTTACACTGCACTGGATCCAGGGATGAGGCAGGAGGGGCATACGCCCCTCCCCCCAAAATCGTAGACAAAAGAAAATTTTTAAGTTTCAGTTTTTTTAAAATTTTTATTTTCGGAGAGGGACCAAATTTCCCCAAAAAACTTGCGCCTGCGGTGCTCATTTTGCATAGAAATGCACCCAAAACAATAAACTGTACCTGAATCTGTACTTCAACAGTTAGTTTACAGGAAAAATTTTGAAACATTTTTGCCGAGCCCCTCCCCGCCCTCGAAATTCTTGTCTGGCTACGCTAGTGACTGGATCTATAGAATTTTTGCTGGTGTATTTGTGGGCCGTGCTTTGCCGGTCACGGAAGTGGACAGCCCCACTTTCTTCGTTGAAGTTTACGATGAATTAGTTTTTAAGTTTTATTGTCTCTCGTAAAGACATTACATAAGGCGTGCATAAATAAGTACATAAATACAATACAACAAATGTGTGAAAATGGTACAAGCCTGGTTGTCGACTAACTTTCCAGGACACGGAATGCATTTTTCTGCGTATTTCCTTGGTTTCTGGTGTTGTTGGCAAAATTCCGATAAGGCAGGGAGGGGGTAAATTGTCTAAATAATCTTCGCATAAGCTAATCCAGTTATTAAGGAGTTTTAATTCGTTTTGTCCAACAGAAGTTTTGTCCCTTTTTCTAACCCTGTGATCGCGCGAATTCAAATGATTGAGTTAGTTAGCTCGTCAGCGCAAATAAGTCTTGTTTCATCGGTCAAAGGTCGTTGTTTCTTCAGCCGTTGCGACTTCCAGAGTATGACGGCTGGTATACTCTGTGCATTATAAGCGTGCTACATCCTCTACCGGCTAACGGCAGACCCCCCCCCCGAAAATTAAGGTGAGTCAAACTGGTAAGTCAAACAAATTCTCCCGCTATGCTTGTGCTCTAAAGCGCAAAACACACACAAAATTTGCACACGTACTACTTGTATTTTTGAACTTGAGTGCACAAGCACACAGTGAGTGAGCGTACCTCCGTGTCAACTGGGTACCAGTGCGGGGCCAGCCGTTAGCGTGCAGTGATTGTGTCAAACTTATAATACATAGAGTATGCCAGCTATAATACTCTTATGTAGTTAGTTGTTGTGCAACTACCATCTGCGAATATGCCTTTTTCATGCTGTTTTTTGCATTTATTACACCACAAAAGTTCCATCTCTCTAGCTTTTTGTCCCAGAAAATTTTCTGGTGCACTTTTGTATAGGGTAAGGCAAGTCTGGTGCGTACTTTTGCTTGTGTTGGCTCATAGACTTTTATTTCGTTGTTGTGACTAGAGAGAGACCTCTTCCCTAAGTTGAATTTATTTTTTGGAAAATGGTTTATTTATGTTGTAGAGGTTTGATCTATGCCAGCTTTTTATAGCAGTTGATCTATTATTATTTAATATATATTCGTCCTGTATTTGTTGTGTGAGGTATACTTCGGAAGGATTTAATAATATTCTGCTACAGTACTAAGTTTTTGCTTAATTTAATGACGTGCTGCTGTGCTGCTCCGCTTTCAGTTTGGAAATGTTAAATGTTAATTGTTGTTTCCTTTTTTGGCCAATAAACCAAGTTCTATGTATTTTGTTCCGTCTATCTGTAGTTTGGTAGGATTTTGGTTGCCGCTTTTGACTTCATGATAGAGAACGTGTTCAAGTGGGAACTAGCGTGTATAATAGGTACTCTTATTGGTAGTGTTAGCTACAAAGTTTTTATATCCGATTTGAATGGTCTTGCCTTTTTTAATCTACTGACACTGCCGATATGCTTTGGAGTTCTCACCGTTATAATGCAGTGGTTGACGAGTTGACTTTCGTATAGAATATGGACTTACTCTAAGTTAAGGACACTTTCAATTTTAATGGGCTGAGATGGCCGATTGGTATAAGCTGTTCTTGGTGGTCAGTTATTTGAAGCCCTGGGAAACGGCTCCACTGGGGCTGTTACTACCTTCCGGACAAGCAAGTTGTAGTTTTTACAGTAAACTCCTTTTTTGGCAAAAACTAAATGAAATTTTCTGTAGCAAATACAGAAGTGTGCTACTTCCTTCAGTGCTGACGGGCATTGCCAAAAATTCCGCTAATCCTTGAGTCAGTGATGGATCAACAGTGAAACTGTTGCCAACAACCAAAGCCCTGCGAAACGCTACCTAGCGCTGTTACTAATTTCGGTTCTTCGGCCAAATAAATTTCAGATCTTCCCAAAGGTGTAGAAGTGACTGAATCATCAGTAATTGGCAGTCGGCCGGCGGGACACCAAGCTTGGCTGGCTAAAGTTCCGGCCAACTGCCTGGTAGTATATACTAGTTTTCTTGCAGTTTTCCATTCAGATTAAAACCTGTGCAATTTGGTTTGACAAGCCACCGATCATTTTCACTGTATTTAGGTTGGGGTGTTTTATTCCTCTGTCAGTCTGTTTTGAACTTCTAATTGCCAACTTTTTGCTAGTTTTTTGCAAGAGCACGTCTAGTAGTTGGTGGTGGTATCACAGAAGTTCCCTCCCATGTGGAATTTTCCCTGTGACATTGACACTAATTTTGTAGGATATATTTTGTATTTTAGATTTTCTCTCCGCATCTCTCTTACTGCAATTTAATTTTTACTGCTTCTCTGCCCTGCATGAGTGCCGCTCGTCTGTCGGCCACGGTCCGGGCCGTCAAACGGACCAGCCGGATTCCGGACCGGGCCGCCATCGATCTGACAGATGCGGCCGTGGCCAAGATCAAGGAGATTCTGGCGGCCAAGCCGGACGTCCAGGGTCTCAAGGTGGGCGTGAAGACCCGCGGCTGCAACGGCCTCACCTATACACTGGACTATGCCCAGGAGAAGGGCAAATTCGACGAGGAAGTGGTCAAGAACGGAGCCCGCCTGTTCGTGGACGCCAAGGCCCAGCTGACCCTTCTGGGAACCCAGATGGACTATGTGGAGGATAAGCTTAGTGCTGAGTTTGTCTTCAACAATCCCAATATTAAGGGGACTTGTGGCTGTGGGGAAAGTTTTAATATTTGATTTTTTGCGATGACTCTTTAACTTTGTTCATTTTTTGATTCTGTGCTATGTTTTTGTATGGACGTCCGTTCAGTTGCTTGTTGTAGACTCGAAAGCTTTGATTTTCTGAGTTCTTGATTGGACTTTGCTCTAACAGGACTAACTTGTGTCTGTGGTTGTAGAATTGGACTACTATTGATGCATTAATTGGAAGCTTTAGTTGTTTGTAAAGACATTTTCAAAGTTTTCAAGTAGCTCTTATTGGAAGATAATTTACAAATTTGTATGTCCGTTTTAGCACTACTGTCGCCCATCAGTTATTGCTGATGAAATTAGTTGTACATGGATTTTTCCTGCTAGTCTGATAAGAATTATCCCTTAATTTTTTATTAGCATATTTAGTGTTTTGGCTAACTTACATATATATATATATATATTGTTGCTGTTTATTTATAATATGTGTGAAAAGTGGCTGGAGACAGTGTAAAATAAGCTGCGCAGAAGCTGCGCAAAATCCTGCGCAGATCCTGCGCAGATTTCATGCGCAAATTGTAGAGCACATCGAGTTTAGTATGTCTGTGAAGTTTCAGCCCCGTATCACTTACCGTTAAAAAGTTGCGCCCCGGACCGGTTATGGCGGCGATGTTTTTTTTTTTTCCGGTTTCTCTTATTTGATGGTTGTATTGTACATAATGTTCGCCGCTTTCACGTGATCTGCAGCGGTGGGCCAACCTAAAGGGCTATGGGGTCTAGTAGTACCCTCTAAAGAATTTAAGAATCACAACTTTTTTTGCGCCGCAGCTGCGCCACAGCGCCGCAGTGGCGCCGCAAAGTCGGCTCATAGCGAAAAGTGACCATTTTTGTGGTCGTCGCTCAGGTCGAACGTTACGAGCTGGAGCTGATTTCTTTTTATATTCAGAAATTACATATATTGAACTAACTAACGGTCCAGGTTGCGTTTCTCTATCACTTCCCTAGCGACCACAGTGGCCCGTCAAAGATGGCGAAAATTCGAAAAATGAAAAATCGAAATTTCTCGCTATCTATTTAACTTTGAACGCTCAAATCTTCCATACAATGGTTTTCTGGCACGGAGAATCGATTCCCGCAGTCAGTTTTACCGTCAGACCCACCCATCTTGCTGGGCTGGTTCCACTTTGCCGTCGGGAGGGTCAAGTCGGAAACCGCTTCCTGGAGGTCCATAGTAGGCTTTACCTGGCCTCTCAAAACTTTGTCTATAGGGGTTTTCTGGTGTGCCCAGCTCATTCCCGGTATCCGTTTTGCCGTCCGACGTACCTATTTTGCTGGGCTGGTTCCACTTTGCCGTTTGAAAGGTCAATCGGGTGGGGGGTCAAGTGGTCGAAAATAAAATTTTTCAAAAGTGGTCAAATTTGGTACCAAATGAAAGCCCTAAGCGAGCTAAGCAACTTTTGTCATAGAACTGCATGCTCAAAGCGGCTGTAGAGTGCTGTGGTGGGGTGGGGTGGGGACTTAGGCGATTTTCGGTCAAAAATGAAAGTTTTCAAAAGTGGTCAAATTTGGTACCAAATGAAAGCCCTAAGCGAGCTGAGCAACTTTTCTCATAGAACTGCATGCTCAAAGTGGCTGTAGAGTGCTGTGGTGGGGTGGGGTGGGGACTTAGGCGATTTTCGGTCAAAAATGAAAGTTTTCAAAAGTGGTCAAATTTGGTACCAAATGAAAGCCCTAAGCGAGCTGAGCAACTTTTGTCATAGAACTGCATGCTCAAAGTGGCTGTAGAGTGCTGTGGTGGGGTGGGGTGGGGACTTAGGCGATTTTCGGTCAAAAATGAAATTTTTCAAATTGGTCAAATTTGATACCAAATGAAAGCCCAAAGTGAGCTGAGCAGCTTTTGTCATAGAACTGCGTACCCAAAGTGGCTGTAGAGTGCTGTGGTGGGGTGGGGTGGGGACTTAGGCGATTTTGGGTCAAAAATAAAATTTTTCAAAAGTGGTCAAATTTGGTATCAAATGAAAGCCCTAAGTGAGCTGAGCAACTTTTGACATGGAACCATCCACCAATATTTGCTGTGCCAAATAACGTCACGTGCCCATGAAACTTTTATCTTTACTTCTTCAACCGGAATTTAAAGGATATATATATATACCTATTTATATTTATTATATATTTAAAGGATATGTAAAGGATATATATATATACGATACAGCCAACACACACATATTATCCTCTTTTGTGCGGAGCATTTTTGTTACTTGTATATATATTGTTGCTGTTTAAATTTATATATTTACAATTTGTTATTTAGTCGAGCCTAGAGTTTAACCTTTGTGCTTAGTAGTTGGATTGTATAGGTTGGAACTTGTTTTGTATACTGTACAGCCACAGAGAGTATTGTAATATATGCGTTGCTGATATAGTTTAATTAAAAGTAGCTATTGTTCAGTAATGATGATAAGCGGGTGTAGTGATCAGGATTAGAATTGGAAAATTCCCGCAGAAGCTGATAAAATGAGGCTGGAGTTATAAAATTTTACTCAGCTTTCGCATAATTTGGAATTAAACAAAAATTGCATGGTTAGGTAATTTTGGGGGGAGTTCAGGCTATGTAGGCAACGTTAAGGTATACTGTCTGCCTTACATGATTTTCCACTATTGGCTAACGAAAAAATATTTTAAAAATTTCTTAATCTAATTGCTTGAATATCCGTTTTAGAATCATGATAAAACTGCGTACTGATAGAAATTATTATAAACATATATAGACAGACATTAGGCAGCTCTTTTTTCAACCACACGGCAACTTTAGGTCAGCTTATTTTCACAAGGGTAAAAAGCACAACGATACAAACAAAAACAGAACTAGTCAAACAAACAAACATATTGTATCATGGAATAGTTTGTTCACTGTTTGAGGAAGTGGGTGGGATTGGTGGGAGGGGTGGTCCAATTTCGGGATGCGGATTGTCTTCCGGATGGAATTCCTGGGCCGGCGGGGATCCGAATTTTAGGGCAGCAAAGGACTTCATGCGGCCACCCAGCGATGGCAGTGAGAGAGGTCCGGCGCGGAATGGCTTTCGGTTGGCAATTTCCGGACTGTGGACATCCGTTTCCCCATCCGGTTCTCGACCGGACGCGACTCGGTTTCCCTGCAGAAGGAGCTGAGGCACGTTATGATAGATGATGGGATCTTCATGGGGGGAGGGATCGGGGCTGATTTCCTCCGGGCTGCTGGGTCCGCCCAATTTGGTAGAGCCTAGGCTGTGGAAACTCTTAAACCCACCGGATGCTTTTAGGTTCTTATTATCCCGGTACTTAGCCCACAGGATGTAGGCAATTTCTGTGCAGAGGACGGTTCCGGCATGCCAGCCGATCATTCGCAGGATGAACACTCCATCCGGCCGAAGGAAGTGGGTCACAAAGGACTGGAGCCTTCGTTCGTCCTCAGGGCCTTCCGGGGGCATTTCCGTGAGTTCCAGGGCCTGCCGGATGTATTGGACCCGAAGGACGGGCAGGATAAGGGACAGCATCCAATATAGGAGACTGAGAAAGCAGAGAACCATCAGTAGGAGGAACCACAGCCAGAGAAATACGAAAATTTTTTCCGTGAACATGTTGATCACGAGAACACACTGAACGGAATGTCGGTGAACGTTGCCCAGAACACGGATTTCGAAATCGCACAACGTTACCCGGGGGAATTTGCCGGAATTTTGCCACTCCTGCCCGTGCAGGAGGTCCCAGACAATGTTGGCCCCGAAGAAGCCGTAGTCCTGAGTCTCTAGGAATCGATTTAGGAGGAAAAATTGTCCGATTACATTGCCCAGATAGAGGAGCTTTATCAGACAGTAGATAATGCATACGTAGGCGCCGTAGTATTTTCCGACGCGTATGAAAGCCCACAGGTAGACGGCCTTATTTTTGCTGCCGAAATCCCGCTGATATCGCAGGGAGTCATCGATATGGCGGGCCAGAATATGAACGGTCCGGTACCGATTTTCGGGCTCAATGTTGTGCTCATCGCAGGCCATCTGAAGAATGCCGTGAACGTTCACTCCTGAAATAACAAAAAATAATGGAATGGCATGTATTTAGAATTTAAATTATTAGAATATCTGTAAAAAATAATTTTACCGTGGACTGCACTAAACAAGTTTAAGACTAGCTGCGCAACAAGTCTAACTAACTACTACAGTTCCATTCAAAAATAGGACTTAGCCTTCTGTTATTCCACTGCTATTATTAAACTTACTTGGCGTAGTCCGGCGTAATTCTGCTGTTATATATAACTTAAATTTAGATCCTACTAGAAGGACGCGAGCGTTCCCTGGTTTGAGGGGGGAGGGAACATTTCCCCCTCTGTTTTGTAGAACTGAGGGGCGTGGGCCACTTAAGGCATCCGTCTGGTGGGGAGCCGCTAAAACAGGCACCCACATGGACGGGTCGCAGTGCGGGCGCTTGCGGTACCTGACTGGTAGCTGGCGTCCTCCACTCCAACGGGGACCCAACCAAATCTGAAGATGTTATAAGACGTAACGTGAAACTACCTCTGCTCCTCTGCTCTAGCTTCTCCGCTGTATTTTGTCGACTCCACCCGAGCAAAGGGGAAAATTAGCGTATTCTGGAGCATCCATACACAATGGAAAAAATAAAGGCCAAATGGGTTACTCTTCTTCTTCTTATATGTACATACTCTTGCTGAGAGTAAGAACGACTGTTCTGTTTATATTACTTTGTGAATGGTTGAAATCAGGAATGAAAGATGTGAAGAAAAGTATCCAGGGCGGGGATCGAACCACCGAGTTTTGGATCATGAGTAGAACGCTCTACCACTTGCGCCACACCCCCACCAATTTAGATTAACTTGTTAAATATCAGCAACCCAGAAAGGTTGAAATCAGCGCAATAATCTAGTCCTGTCACGGTCGCCAAATGTGAAAGGTTGAAATCAGGATCTGAAAGATGTGAAGAAAAGTGTCCAGGGCGGGGATCAAACCGCCGAGCTTTGGTTTAAGAAGTAGAACGCTCTACCACTGCGCCACATCCCCGGACAAGGAGACTAGATTATAATGCTGATTTCAACCTTTCTGGGTTGCTGATATTTAACATACTCCCCTTGCTAATTGAAATTCGGCCTCGAATTTCCAGGAATTGCAGGTCGGTCCTCAAATCCAAGTACCATGTGGTCTAAGGGCGGCTCCCCGGCTGCCTCCTAACCCGAGGCCATATTCCTTCTTTCTTCTTCAAAGCCGGGAGCCTGTATATATCAAATCACACAAGAACCAATAACCACCATATTAACCCTTAGCACCACGAGGACCACCATATACCAAGCCAATTATCTCAAGGACTTGCAATTCCACAATTCCCAGGCATCACAAACGACTTCATCTCCTCAGAGCGGTAAGGACACGGCACGGTCGCCAAATGTGAAAGGTTGAAATCAGGATCTGAAAGATGTGAAGAAAAGTGTCCAGGGCGGGGATCGAACCGCCGAGCTTTGGTTTAAGAAGTAGAACGCTCTACCACTGCGCCACATCCCCGGACAAGGAGACTAGATTATTACGCTGATTTCAACCTTTCTGGGTTGCTGATATTTAACAAACTAAAGTTAATTAAAATTAAGGAATTACCAGACTGAGTGCTCAGAATTCTCCAGATGATGCAGGGGAGGTAGAAAAGAAGGGCTTCAATGGCCAAGATGAAGGGGATCCACTGGTAGTAACCGATCTGGCGAGATTCCCGATTCTGTATACTGCTTGGGATCAGTTCCAGAAAGGGGATCCAGTAGGTATTCTGAACCCAGCAGTAGTTTTCGGTGTACTGTTCCATCGCCTTGGTGAACTGTGCCGGGACCCAGCACTCTATCGGATGACCTACGTACTGTTTTGCGCTGACCAGAATGGCGAAAATTATGATAATACTGGGCGTGTAGTAGTAGTTAAGCCTATCAATAAGATCATCATCGATTCGCGGTTCCAGACTTCGGAGAGCCGCCGTGAGATAGTGCATGTTGATCAGAGAAGGCAAGTGGCTCCCTCGACCGGAGGAATGCTTTCGATCAGAACTGCTGCGACCCGGAGTGGGATAGATTGGTAGCCAAGAGACATGATGATAGTGACCTGAAATAGAAGAAAATAGGAAAAGAAATTGAAATTCGTGATGAAATTTTAAGTTTAGGTTTTTGGGAACGTAGGAGAGTGTGAAAGGTTCAGAAATTTTGTGATGATTTTGTGATGTGATCAATTATTTCAGAGCTGTGCTAAATTATACTTATTATTACTGAAATCAAATAACTACTAGACGATTTTTCACACAAAATTTATTAATTGTAATTTTAATTTATTGTAAAAATGGCTGGCCATTGGTCGACTGTTAGCCAAGCTCAAATTTACTGATTTTATGTGTCAACTGTGTTGCGAAATTAAATTTTGCTGCATAATATCGAGCACATGTTGCATTATAAACGTTACATTTTATTACTACAGGTTTTCAGTTTATCAACATAAAGATGTTGACATCTTAGCTCCAGCGTTTCGATACGTCCATACTTATTTATTGTAGTTAGCGTTATTTTTAAAAAACCTGCTAGTTGCATGCAAATTTTATAATTGTGCTAGCAATTAAATTTGTCTAGTGGTCAAGGTTTCATGAATTCGTTGTTGTAGTCCTCCAGCAAAATTAAAACAGAAATGTCGCGGATTGGAGCTAACCGTTTGGAAAAACTATTTTGAATAAAGTTTAATTATGTTGAAGCATTGTAGACAAGTGTAAGCACAGTAGACAAAATTCCATATAGCTAACGTTGGCGAATAGCTAAACAACGGACAATGGCTTCGGCTAACCACCAGCCAACGGCCAATCAGCGGCCAACGGCCAACCAGTTCTTTGCAGTTTTGGGTTGGTTACTAGCTAGGTCGAGGGTGATAATGAAGAAGTTGCGGTCAATCAGACGTGGATCAGTTCCCTGCTCAGCTAAACTTTTACAGCACTTACCGTCCTCATTGTTGAAAACCTTTAAAAGTGGTATAAAACAGGGAAGTAGTAGTCTAAGAAGTCGCCCCATGTTCCGTGGGCCTCAGGCCCATACTATGCCTTCAAAGTGAATTTTTCTGGAGACCTCTTAATCAAGAATTGCTTATTTTTAAATTATGTTAGCCATCGTCAGATCCTAATTTTATTTCAGTCTCTACGAGAAAGTCAGAAACCTTCTCCTCCCCTCAATGAATTGACCCTCAGGGGCTGATTAAGTGTCACTTTTCAGCGGCGCAAAATGGGGAAATTTTATTTGAGGCTAACTTTTTCCGTTTTCAGGAAAATTTGAGAGTTTACTAGCTAAGTCACTCAAGAAACCAAATCTGAAGGTAGCTACCTACACACGGAGCGAGGCAAGAAACGACACGCCCACTACCCTCAAGGGGATGGTCGGTGGATGGAAGCCCGGATGAAATGATGATTTTATTTTAGAAGTAATCAACAATAAGAATTTTTTGGTAACACAGTTGGTCCTATCGCCTCATAGAATACTGGACGAAATCAAAGGAAGGAGAGGAAGGAGGATTATATATATAATGTTGTATATAACGAAAACGATATTGTTAACGAAAAATTCCAGAATAGGAAAATACATCAATGAAAGGTTGACTAGTTTATTGAAATTCTGAGAGATGCGCTCGACCTCGAACTTCACACTTAGTTTTAGCTAAATTGGAATGGAGCCTGCTGCTTTAAAACTATATATTTATGCTACTAGACTAGCGGATTCAGTCCAAATTACGCATTTTTACCTACCTCTTTTACTGGAACCGACACTGGAAAAAGAAACTGGCCTAGTTGTCTCTGCCTGAGGTGGCGGTTCCGTTAGAATTTCCTGACTTGCGGCGGCCGTCGCGAATTTGGCGAAATGCAGAAATTCGTCAACGCGAAAAATAGAAGGGAGTAATTTTGACAGAAAAAGATTCGGCAGACAGGAAGACGTGACAGATTATGTCAAAAACTGATTTCAGATTTAGCCGAAAAGAGCATTTAAAAAATCTTGAAGAAAAACCCGCTGAAATATGAGTACTAAATATGAGGCTCGTCGGCTTCAATCGTCACCTGTTAATTTTTGTTGTGTCAACTGAAAACTTTCAGAAGAAACTTTTTTCGTCAGAGAAAAATCTGGCTTTGCCAGACTCGGAGTGACTTGAAATAAGTTTTAAAGCGGATTAGAACATTTGCTGACATGATTGGGAGTCCCTGAAAAGTTGCACACATTTTCCGCTGACCGAAATATTGAGGAGAAAACTCGTGAGAACGGTACTAGACAGATTCCATTTTGGGGAACTAAACACTGAAAAATTAATGCTAATAGGATAACAATTTGATGTTATCCTAACCTACATAAAAGGCATGAATTTTGGCGAACAATAATTTAACCGAAAATTAAAGACAAACTATTCCGTCATATTCATTTATTAATTAATTATTTATTTTATTTTATTTATTTGGTTAATAATAATGGTAATATGTGTATATGGAATGAATTTTGAAAAATATGGCATGAATTTTGGTGAAAAAAGAATTTAACCGATAATTAAAGACAAATTTTAGGTACTTTTATACATTCTTTCTTATTAATTTAGTTACTTATTTATTTGGCTAATTACAATGGTAATATGTGTCCTGTTAAACTGCTACGAGAGTTTATAAAGTAAGAGTACATAATACATAAGAGTATCACAAACGTCATACGCTATGTATATATTAACCAGCTCGCTACATCCTCTGCGAGGTACCGGCTGACCCCCCGCCCCCCTCCCCATAAATTAGATCCCCCTTGTCAACAAAGCAAATTCGAACGCCATGGCCTATGCTTGCACGCTGAAGCTCGGAAACACAACAAGTTGGTTCAAAGTGCGTCTGTTGCGTGCAAGCTTAGCGGGCGAATTTCTTTGATAATTTATGGGGGGTCAGCCGATAGCGCGCATCCGATGTAGCGAGCTGATAATACATTGCGGCTGTCGCTTGTCATACTCTTATGTATTATAATAATAAGAAGTGCAGGACAAAGGCAGCATATAGCCACACCCTAAATAGCTATGATACAGTCCTATTAGCAGGCAAACAGTAGAAATAGTTGTCCAAGAACTGGCTAATTTTTTAACTTATCTATTCAAATTTTAAATTTGCAGAATTTCTTCCGACGACAGATAGCCCAAAGAGCATTGAAATGCCGTGATAACAGATTTAACAAGTAAATGGCTCAGACCGAACTATACAGTATTTTCTGTGACTGTACTTATGCTTTTTTTGGTTTCATTTCTATCTAATTCCAGTCTTTCACTTTGTCATGAGTAATGTATATAAATACTGTATGAGTCGTTTGGTTAGTCGAAATATTTGAACCTAAATAGAAATCTAGTGAGGCCCTTACCTGAGCTTAGTTCATCCGACATTGAAAATTCAAATCAAGCGATGATCTGGCAGCATTGTCAGGTGAAGCAACAAACTAATTACATTGGTCTGTAAATTGAGTGTGCTGATACAGAATAGAAAATAAATAAATCTGTATGACGAATCGATTTGAACAAAAACTATTTTTTAAGAAAATAGGAAAATAAAAACTATTAAGCTATCCTCTACAGTATACAGATATTTTCGCACTAAAAATTCAGTAAAACCAATATTTATATTTCAATTTTAGTTATGTAGATACTTCTTACTCAACCTAAAAATAGAGATATATATTTCTTCAAATCAATAATCGAAGAGTTTATTTGAGATTTATAGAAACTTCAAACATCGTATTTGATAATTAACCAATTGAACATTGCTCTTGAATCAAATATATTTTTAAGGCTAGAATGAGGATTAGCTGTTTACTATTTAATATTTGCATTTAATATTAACATTTAACTTTATTAAAATGTTTTACTGCGAACTCCTAAGTCAATCAAATCAAACCAAAATGTTTTTATCACCTTGCTCCTCCCTTACCAACTTTAAACTTTAAAACTTTTGAATTCATCAGTCCCCAGTATGTCCCCATAATATAAAATATTAAAAGTCGAAAAATTCAAAAATTGAAAGCGCAACAGATCTGAACATTTAATATATATATATATATATATATATATATATATATATATATATATATATATATATATATATATATATGATTAGAATATATAATATATAATATATAATATAAATAAATATAATATATAATATATAATAAATTTTTACATTTCCCTCACAATGCAATGTAGGTGCCTCACCAGTCACCACTCACACCTTTCCATAGATACAAATAAAAAATTTGTTATACTATCTTCCTGGGAAAGTAGAAATTGCGTGCCAAAATATAATTTTTTACACTTGTCTTTTTCGACCAGCAAGTCGTCTTATTATATATATATATATATTATTATGTATATATTACGTATATATATATATAAAGTAAATTTTTGGCAAAAAATACACTAAATTTCAGCTAGAAAAATCCAACAGGAAATTTGATTCCTAGGTCTTTTGACCGTTTTTATTTTCAGAAATATTTTTTCGGCTATATTTTATGGTTAATTCTAGACGTAGGTATATACTCTTTGGTTAATTCAATGTTCGACCAACTAACGTCATGGTGTCTAAAAGTTTTGAATTTCACCTTTGCGGGTGGCAAGCAACCTAAAATCAGCTCTTAAAATTGCCAAAGTCTACAGAAATTTCAGTTGAAGAAAATTCTGAATACCTTTCCAAGAAATAGTTTTGAATAAGTGCCTGATTGCTTTCGTGCCGACCTAAAAGTCAACTTCAAATCAAGGAATTTGTTTGTTAAGCTCTGCTCTTTCGAGAAACCTTTCCTAATTGTGAAAACTGGCAAAAGTAAAACTCAGTCGAGCATAACCTGTCTCAGTTATCCCAGTAACTCCAGAACAGAATGTATGTACTTTATTTAGAGCAAATTGAATGCTTCAACGGAGAAACGAAGAAACGGAGAAACGGAAACGCCGATGAAAGCAAACTGGAGTAAATGTCGTACCACACGAAATGAACTCTTGTCGTTATTGTACATACCTAATTTATCTATACAGGACTGCATAATGATAAGATTATGACACTAGGCCTAGCTCTCTGTTATCAGAGCAAAAACTGTGCTCTGCGCGCTGTCGGCTGACTCCTTCCCCAAAATTGAGTCCCTCCCTCTCACAACATAGGTCCTCCAGTTTAGGACAATTTTATCGATACTGATCAGAGGTAATCCCCATTACTATCAGTAGGTCCCCAATGGACCCATTACATATTACTGTAAATGAAGATCCTTCAAATTTCCGTCCCTTCCCCATTACTGATTTGTCAAATAATTACTAATTTGGATTACCTCAATTAGCTCGATGTTAAAATACGCTGAATTGCGTATAATCCGCTAAATGAACACTATAATATACGTATATTTACCTGGTCGATAACTGCGATACAGCACTTTTGACTCCTGCGATAGCAGTTCGTCTAGATAGTTGTGGTGCGGTTTTGCGTTGCCATCTCTCTTACGAAGCAATCGCTCGGTCATTAGCAGAATCAAATGAAAAAGACAGTCACATTCATTATATCTAAAAAGCAACGTCCATCAATATCTAGTTCTAGAACAAGATCAAGATCTAAAACCTCTTCAGAAAAATTTTATTCAGGAAAATTTTATCCCATGTCTGTATACCCAACATACCAAATCAGAGCTTTTGTTTTTGAGAAACGCGGGCATATTAATTTTTCCGATTTTGAAAATCCTTTGATATTTGCAGCGTTTTCAAATTAGACTGGCTATTACCTGCGGATACGAATCTCTCGATGAAAATATTTGTTTTATAGCTTTGTACTGATCATCTGGCTGCGCAGGATTTGAATGTTAGTTTTTTTCCTAAATAGTGTCACTTTTTGACCAAAATGGTGCGCCCAATCAGATAAAGCGACAACAGGTAAAATTAGCACAGTCTAGACCAAGAGCTGGCTAATCTGATTTGAATTTAACTACATAAAGTTTTCTTGACTAAGAAGCGAAGGCCAAGGACAGAAAACAAGGCTTTTAATCCACTGACGTGCGGTTATTGCCAAGGGTCAGCAGAGCAAAAGTAGCCTCAGTCATCCTCCAGCAAAAGTAAAAGTATTTTTGAAACGCAAGCAAATCACAGGTATATAAGCAAAAGTCAGAGCTAAACTTACGTCAGCTTAGTTAGCAGATTTTAGCGCAGATATGATTATTCATTGAGTGCATTAGGCAATGTTGACTAACCTTGAAAGTGTTGATTTTAAGCTGTTTGCTATCTCAAGTATGTAGAATTTCAATTCAGAGACCCCCTTCCAAGAAGCGGCCTTTCCTCTCTACCTCTATCCATTAGTTAACCATTTCTTCAAAGCTCTAGAATAGAATTTGATACCACAAAGAAATGTATCCTGTAGCCTTGTCTAAAATCGTAGCCACTGCAGGCAGAGAAATAAGCTCCATAATTCAAAAGCCAAACCTCGAAAATTTCCACATGGGCTCTTTCTTTCCAATAAATAACAAAGAATAAACAGGCCCGTCAAATCATACTGTAAGCAGGTGTTTTAACTTCTACGATTTATGATTGTTTTGGAGTTAACAGCAAAGCAGTGTAGGAATAACCGGGGAGGTGAGCAACTCTGAAACAAGCATACATCCAAAAATCAGGACTCTTCCTATAAACTTTTTGGAAGACTGCGCAGGACAACGTGGTGGAGGAAATAGGGGGTGCAGACGCAGACCCCCCAGACCGACACAAAACGGCTGCGTAGATCCCTCAGCGAGAAGAAAAAGGGCAGATGCTCTCGTTCAAAAGGAAAAAGGGTAGACCCTTTAAAAATGCTTACCAAAAATAGATCATTTTAGCAAATTTTAGCTATTTTTTCAAAACATTTTTAAAAAAATCGCTAAAAGTCTTCATGTTTTACTAATCTGTGCCCCAAAAGTTAAGAATTCGCAATTTTTGTTAATTTTGGTGTAGCTGTAAGCCCCCTTAAAATTCAGGAATTTTTCTGGGGTAGACCCCTCGTCTTGGTCGGATAGACCCCACCAGAATTGATCCCCCCGCTAATGGACGACTACTAGGCGGCTGCATCTTATCTGCATCTTAAGCCCGGTTCACGACGGAGTGCTTTGTGCTTTGTGCTTTAGTGCTTTGTGCTTTGATAGTTCACGATGGAGAGAAAGCAATGTGCTTTGTGATTTGTGCTTTCTCGATTCACGATGATGATTGTGCTTTGTGCTTTTGTACTTTTGTGCTTTTGATTTGCTTTGAGAATGTCAATAGTGTTGAAGATTTTAGTTTGTGTTTTTGTCTTCTCCAATCAAATCAAGCCAATCTCTTAGCTGATGGGCTGGAACAAAAGACAAGAAAAGAGTAATGAAAACATCTACAGTAATCTGATAAAATATTTAATTATTTTTGATACGTCATAACCCTCCAAACCAAAAACATGAATAGTGGTAGTTTTTATATCCATCGAAACAGACACTGACTTTTTAAATTCAGGCATTAAATGCCTACATAGTCATATCTCAAGAGTTAATTAAAAATTAGTTCGGAGAGACAATTTCCAAGCAATTACAATTATAACTCACTAATTATAAAACCTTTCGCAGTGTTGGTTATCAATTTTTGAATTTTAATTTATGTGTCGCGTGACCTGTGCTTTTTGTGATAGTGCTTTGGCATTGTGAACTATGTGTCTCCCTCCAAGTCTCCTGAGCATAAAGTACCAAGCACTGTCTCCTGAGCACTGAACACAAAGCACATATGGCAAAAGCACAAAACACACTAGACAAAGCACAAAGCACTCCATCGTGAACCGGGCTTTTAGGAAACTGATCTTCAAAGTTGTAGTATCGCCAAAAATTTCCAATATTTTTGGCTAAAGAAAAGGAAATCTTAACGCCAGTGCAAGCTACGATGCTGTAACTTGTCGTATAGCAGAGGTCCTATAGATGTGCAGCGCCAAATGGTAAACAGATTTGCCGCCTGAAAAAATATATGTAAACTTTAATTATCAAAAATTGCCATTTCCAGCCAAGCGTAGTATATACCCCCAAAATAGAAAAGAATCAAACTTGGATAATAGAAAAAAATTGAGATATTGAACTTTTCGTGGTCGAAAATATGCCCACACCAAATTTCAGCTCAATCGCTAAAGGTTTACGACTTGAGGTGAGGCGGAGAGAAGAAGACTACGGATAGAAAACGTAGTCCCCAAGCCAAGCCGGCGTACGGTTATTGCAGTCTCGCCCAGGGCAACCAGTCTTGGCCTAACTCACTTACTGTATGTAGCTGGAATACTAAATGTTAGTCTTTAATTCACAAATTGTACGAGACTATCAAAATACTCTCAGCCTCGAACTTTGGAAATCCTTTTATTTTAGCTCCTCTCATCCAAACCTA
This sequence comes from Trissonchulus latispiculum, assembly GCA_030248195.1. Lineage (NCBI taxonomy): Eukaryota > Metazoa > Nematoda > Enoplea > Enoplida > Ironidae > Trissonchulus > Trissonchulus latispiculum. The sequence goes on from JASAND010026505.1 coordinate 71,345, forward strand.
CACATTTAGCCTCGGATATCACTCTTCTTCTTCATCATCTTCCTGTGTACAGAGAGCACCAATGATATAGATGTTATGTGCTCCTCTCCTAGCTCCGTAATGTAGTGACTACACGCTTGATTTCAGTGAGGGAAGTACGTGGTTCGATTCCCGGCGGAGCCAAATCTTTACACCTGCTCCAACGTCGACAGTACTAAGACAAAAACTGGATATGCGTCAGAGATTTATGGTTGGGAAGCTGGAGCTGAATATTTTCACTAAAACTGTAAAAAAAGCCTGGTGTTGGTCAGCGCCAAAATTAACCCTTTTCGTTAACCAAATAGTTTGAGTTTTGTCGAAACTTCAACGTCGAAGAGTAATTCTCTGGTATGGACACGATACAGCCATGTCGTATTTCTCTGCAGATGGAGTCAGATTTGCGTAATATACGGTAACCTCGACATCAGTGTCTATAAATGTTTAAAATGTTGTTGGTGGTAGTTGCGGCACAGTGAAACGCACTCGTCCTTACTAGCATACTATCCAAAATTGGACTCAGACCAGTTGAAACGGAGCTATTGGATGGATACAACGTACATGAAGTATAGATGTCGCAGTCTAAAAGCATTTTCCGTCTAATTGCAATTAGACGGAGAATTTCAGTCTAATTGCAATTGGGCTAGTCTAATAGCATGAGACTGAGCGAAATGCTGTTAGGCTGAAAATTTCAGTCCAATTGCAATTAGACGTACTATTGTTCGTCTAATTGCAATTGGGCGAACAGTGTCTCGTCTAATTGCATTTTGATATAAAATGTTTTGTTTAATGCATAAGAACAGCGCTTCACTGTAATTGTATGCGGAGAAGGGCACAGAAAGTCGAGAAGACATTACGTCACTAAGAATAGCTTTGAAATCATGGTAGAATTACTTTTCGTTTAGACATTGAAAACCTGAATACTTTAGTGCACACATCTATATATAATTTACTTTTTAAATATAATTTACGTTTTGAAAGAATGTTATATAGTGTTACTTTTTTATTTTAACCCATTTTTTACTTTGAGGGTTTCTATGCAATAATAAAAATGTTCGTGTAATATAAAAAAATATTGTAAAAATTGTATAAAAACTTGAGATCCAAATATTAGTTCGACTGTCAAAATTTGGAAATTTTAAGCTGTTGAAAGTCTTCAAATTCTAATAAATTGTAGCTAATTTCTACTATGTGTTCAAAGCCCTTTGGAGTATCCTTTAAAGTCTTCAGGTTTTCAATGTCTAAACGAAAAGTACCTAATTCTACTATGATTTCAAAGCTATTCTTAGTGACGTAATATCTTTTTCGACTTTCTGTGCCCTTCTCCGCATACAATTACAGTGAAGCGCTGTTCTTATGCATTAAACAAAACATTTTATATCAAAATGCAATTAGACGAGACACTGTTCGCCCAATTGCAATTAGACGAACAATGATACGTCTAATTGCAATTAGACTGAAAATTTTCAGTCTAACAGCATTTTGCTCAGTCTCATGCTATTAGACTAGCCCAATTGCAATTAGACTGATATTCTCCGTCTAATTGCAATTAGACGGAAAATGCTTTTAGTCTGCGACATAGACACAACCAAACCTACATCTCCAAAGCCACTTTGATAGTCACTTTAAAGCAGACCTAACCAACTTATTCGTGGCCAAAGACACCTTTATTTAGCAAAATTAAATAATTGCACAAGCAAAGGTACACATACGGATAAAGTTGCTACCATGATTTTGAGACCTTCACCTGCAGACACTTGAACTTTTCGATACAAATAACATTCATTGCTCAGTACATTTCAAAACTTGATCTGGTCTCAAAAATTATGGCAGCAGCAGAAAATCTTCCACTAACAAAAGCATTCAAAAGCGACCAAATAGATCACCAAGCGCACGATTGACCTAAAGAACATTTGGTCACAATCACAAATAGCTGCTTTCCAGTTTCCACGAGGAGTTATCCATCTACTTGTTCAACTCGTGTGCCAAATCAACCAATAAACTCCCAATCATGCCAAATCGAAGAGAAGAAACCAAATCAAATCAAGGATGTGATCAACGCAAACTGCACCATTGCCATCCACGGAGGTTCAGCGTACCCGGCTCGTGGTTAAATAGAGGGAGGAAAAAAGCAACAAATTGTTTATATAAATTAAAAACACACCTCAATAAATTTGCAGCTATGTATACTGGGGTTTTTGTAGGGAAAATAAGTGAGGGGCGGAGGTTCAAAAGTGGGGGGGGGGGCGGTAAATGGGCAAAAAATACCTTATAGATAGCCCGTTTTCCACATACTGCTATAACTAAGCTTAAAAGTGCTCAAAAATCTAGTTTTAGCACCAAAAACGATTTTTGACCAAAAATCCTAGAAATTTGGTACACCGTATAGTGAGTTTTTGAGCTCAAAAAAAGCGGGGGAGGGGCAAAAAGTGGGCGCTCCCCCCACCCCCAGTAAAAATACTAGGTCCAAAACTGAGAAAAGCTCAAATTTGACAACGATTTTGCACTAGCTTATACAAAAACTCCAGATTACAGATACAAGTATAAGGGATCTATAACGACACTACCTTACAGCTTATAAATATATGTATATATAATAATATGTTACATAATATATATTAAATGCATTTACAATATTTCACATAATGTATGGAAGGGGTTTTTCACAATGCAAATAATTAGCAACAATGACAACAACAGACTAAACAATACAATATATATTATCAGACTAAATGAAACGAATAAAGGACAGACAAGGAAACAATGGATTGCACAGCCATCTTTCACAGAAAATGACTAGGAGAAATGAATTCAGACAGTAGGAAATACATAGAATATGAAAAGAAAGAAAAAGAAATACACATTACCGTACTGTACACCGTTAGTTGCACACAAAAGCAGATTCGTGCCACATACAATAATGTACTGGCGCCAAACTTATCAATGCTTACCAACAAGTTTAGTCGTTAATTTGGATTATTTTATGCGCTACATAATCTTGATAGCCAAGCCAAGCAGGGGCTAATGTTATCAACAGTGGGTTGAGTCCATTTTTGGAGTGAACCCTAATATTTTGGGCTTGACTAAACCTCGGCACTCAATCCAAGTGTTATCAAAGAAAGATTTAGAGGTTGAGTTATCTTAATCCGCCTTAATTAGGCTTTAACTCAATCCAGAGGTCAAACGCAACATTGTTATTCCAACCTCGCCTTGATAACAAGGGGGTCAATTGTTTCAATGCAAGCTCAAACAGGTTTGAAATTTCTACCACCCCGACTTAGATGCTGGATAACACCGGCACCAGCCCCAGAGGTTTACATGGTGATACCACTAAAACCAAACTTGAACAAAGTAATCAGTCATTCTTTGCTGAACACAAAATGACGGTACACACGTCCCATTAAACAAACAAAATAACAATTTTCAATGAGTACGTGCCCTATTAATGCATACCGTACATCGTCGAAAGGAAACCCCCTCCCTACAGCCTTGATACATACACGCATTCTTTACTATAGTTAAATTATTATCGCAACGAATCAGTAACTTCAATTACATAGAAATAGTGCTCTGTCTGGTGTTGTCCGAATACTTTATACTGGTTAAGAAGACTAGACAAATCTATAGTACTTTTAATTCCCGCTTCAGTTAAGGGGTGATTCCTTTTAGAGACATCAACTTTGAACGCTCATTACTCATTCATTTCTTGGAATTATGTAGCCATTTTTATATCGGAATGGAGCTTAACATGTTCTTTTTCTAATGAATACAGTGAACTTAACTTTAGTTCTCGGAAATTATTTTACTGCCTTTTCCAAGTAATTTAATTTTCCAGATTTTTTGCAGAACAAAGTAAATTTTTTCGTGAGGCGTCGGCCACTTCGATTCCACTATCAAATTGCCGGGGACCCTTTTTTAATTATTATGAAACCGCTCTTCGTTATAAAGAAATTAACTAAAATGTATGCACAACCTGGATTTTGCCTACTTTTTCCCAACTTTGGCAAGCGACCACTTTAGCTAGAAAGCACCAATCGGGGCAACTAAAAAAGGCTCCCTGGGTATGTTTGTGTAAAATACGTCTAGTAAGTGGCAACCCTCTAGCTTACATAGTAAATGCTCCACAATCGCTGGAAAAAATTTGATCATGTTTTTGCTAAAACTACATTTTTTATGATAGCAGCGTACGGGATAGCATTTACAAGATTGCAACGCCACGAATAATCGGCCTCGACGAGACCTTCAAATTGACACCCTTAGTTTAATTTTACAGCTAGCGTAGCTCAAGAAATGGCGGATTATTTGATTTCTGCAAAAATGACAAGTTTTCAACGCCAAAATAAGAAAATCAGCTATATCTCACTCTAGAGAGCAGCTAGAAAGGTGCTTCCAAAAGCAAAAATGTAGAGCTCAACAAGATCTTTCAAGAATGAAGATAATCACAGCTATGCAGCTACTGTCTACCTGTCAAAAATCGGAAAAACCGCCCTGAACGGAAACGTCGAAGTTTTGAAGCGGGATTGCGCGGAGGGTGTTAGAATGCTAAAAGAACTGATTTTGGAAAGTTTCATCAAATTTCATCTTGATTTGAACCGTCAACCAATAATATGTGCACAAAAGGAATCACCCCCTTAAGACAATTCGATACCCACACATTTAAGAAATGACAACAACTACCGACCAACTGATAGAAACAAAAGAAAATCCCACTAAATCCGAAGTAATAAATAAATACATTAAAAGAATTAAAAATAATTATCAACACAATAATACATATATACGAAAAGAATGTCCATTCAACTTCAACTACACACAGAGACTGTCAGAGCCAGAAGAAGAAGACAGACATAATTATTGTTCCAGTATGGACATGCCAGCGGCGGCGGACGGCGTCTTGGGCTTTATGTTAAACTGGGCCAGGGTGGCTGCGAGGGCGCTCTGGTTCCCCGTGAAATAGCTGGACGTGGCATTGTGGAACAGGAGCAGCTGTTTCTGGAGCACTTTTACCTGGAAAAGGAAGACAGGAAAAAAACTAGAAAAAACTACTAAAATATATATTACAAAATGGAAAATGTCGAAAAATCTTATATTATTAAACTTCTACGATCAATTCATCCGAGTATATAATACAGACACGATCACGAAAGAAAACAAAGTTTTTCAACACAGCTAATTAGCAAGTCATATTTCCAAAGGAAACTTGACGAACTTGATAATAAAATTAATGTGACTGACAGCCAAAATCTGCGATGAAAAATAACAGTTGTCCAATTGTCTCCGTCAAAATATATATGGCGGAAATATGTTTCCTATTGGTAAAAATTAGCTAATAATATTATGTAAGATTTTGCTAAAAACAAAAAATAATTTTTTGCAAAAACCGTAAATATTTATACACACATGACACCATGTACTTTGAAATAAGTCGAAACTTAGGAAACCTGCAAAATTACTTTTTAAGATGCTTCCCCTCGACAAAAACTCACTGGTTATGTTTAATAAATTTATTTGCTTACCTTGTTATCATGTAGGAATTTGAGTTTCACCTGGAGATCCTGTCGCAACTTTTCGTATCGCTCCTTGTGAGCTGCGGCAGCCGTCTGGCAGTCGTGAAGACGAGCCTAAAAATAACAAAAAATTTCAAATTTAAGAAAAACTTTTCACACAAATATTTCTAGTGGTTTTAAGCTTAACATAGCCAACGAACAACACCACAAACAGTATCTTCTTCATAATCAGTGAAGCAGGGGCCAATTTCATAAAACTTTGCAAGTTGCGGATTCCGCAACTCGCAGCTGCAAGTTGCGGATTTGCAAGCTGCATGTGTTGCATAAAGGTCAAGTGCGGAAACCGCACTTGCACTTGAATTGCGAGTCAAGTAGGCTTCAAGCTGCGAGTTCGCGTGAACACAAGCAGCAAGTAAGTGTTTCATAAAACCCGCTGGAACACTCACTTGTAACTTGCAAGTGCGAGTAAAGTCGTCCAGTAGATTTTCAGTAGACGATTTTCAAAAAATTTGAATATCTTCTTTAATTTTCGTCAGTTTTTAACCAAATTTAAGAAATAACTGCTTTGACATGTTTTGCACACTTTGTGAAAATTTCAGTAAATTTTAAGTTGTTTTGAAAAAGTTTTAAACATTTTTTAAAGAATTACGGTATTTTTGCTTCTACTCGCACTTGCAATGCAAGTACTCGCACTTGCGTTGCAAGTGGGTCAAGTTCCGCAACTTGCTTAGCTAATTTCCGCAAGTTTGCGGAAAAGTGTTATGAAACACTTGTAATCCGCACCTGCGTTTCAAGTGCGAGTACTCGCAAACTCGCACTTGCAAATCCGCAAGATTTTATGAAATTGGTCCCTGGACAACCAACCGAACCGACCACAAAATCCAGAGACTAAAACCCCCCAGATTTCGCCAAACATTTCTGGCATTTACGGGAACTATTTTAAAAGTAACTACAAAATTAATCCAACTGTTTATTCCAAAGCTGAAACAATTGATCCTGGTGTGCCGCGTAACTATGCAGCTTTCATTTTCATAAACTGCACAATGTAACACACTGAGGATTACAAAACAAAATTTTGGGCATTGTATATAGCCTGCCAAGAGTCCGAGCCGCAAACCTATTCAAGTGTGATTAAGATTTCCTACCTGAAAATCTCCGCCACGAGAAGTAGACTGCTGAAGTAATTCAAGATCCTCTCTATAGGCATCATATTCTAATCTAAAAATTCAGAAAAAATTGTTAACATAACATATACTTATATTGACCCGGCTGTTTACATCAATAATTATATATGCCAGTCACACCTCAGGTGTTGAAATGTCCCAAATAGGGGGTTATTCAAACCGCTGTTGCATCAACTAAGTACAAACACAAATTTCACATACCGCGCCATCTCATAGTTTTTGACAGTCAACAAGGTATCGTCTATGGTCTTGCTGCATAGGGTGTTCATAGATGATACAAAGAAGTTCAAGGCCCCCAGAAGGCTCTCCCCGTTCTTGACCAGTACTGACTGAGTTTCTCCGTTGTACTTCATTTCCGTCTACAAAAATCAGGGTACAACTGTCACAGAAAAATGCAAACCCTTAGTCCGAAACAGTAGATAGAATGGGTGGGGGGAAGCCGAAAATTTTCAAAAAATGACGGTTAAAATAGAAATATATTTCGTATCTCTCTATAGCTGCGGTAGCCTCGCAGCACTTAGACTGGCATAGCACTTTTCCTCCTCCCCTATCAGCATATCTAGTATGACTCTCGCAATGTTGCCTGGATGCAAACCACGCAACGGGTAGCTGGAGGAGGTACCTTTCTCAGTCTTGAAAGTACACACATTGCG